>WMED01012221.1:545-14904 GCA_019650415.1 Pipa parva
CCCTTTAAAGCGTTCACTGATGTCCACATGCAGAACATCAGCGAGCGCATAACAGTCTGTGTGAAGTGATGCGAAGGATCCGGTGGTCACTTTGCACTATGCTGAATTACCCCCTAAAACTCCATTTTGATTCTTATTTTATTGTGTATATTATTTCTGTATAATTTGTATATTTCCTTTTTATTTTCATATATTTTATTTTACTGCCTATAACAGAAGTTATGTGTATATTTTCTGTTACTCAGCTGTACTTTTACTACAATGTTGTTTGAAATAAGAGCTGCTTTATGGTCACATTCACTGAAGTGTGGCCTAGCAGTGAAATGATCCATTTTTACAATTTCATTTAAAATGTCAACAAAATTATATATGAAAACTATACCTAAGATATATTGTACACTTCCAGTACTCTCATGTGGCTGGCATTCTGCCTTTAGTGCCTGCAGGCAGATTTCCTGTCATCTCTTGGTCCTACTGTTCTGCTCAACCATCATTGAGATGCCTTCATGTAATGATAAAAGTTCCACTCGCCAACTGTAAAATGTAGACTTTAATTAATTAGCATGGCTGATGTGCAGATGTGCTTGTTTCTCTATCTTCTTTATGCTATTCTACTGTTCTTCAATTTGTCTGTTGTCTGACTGGCTTTGTCTTCTTACAGAAAAGGGCAGTCACTGGGGACAAGACCTCTCCTTCTGTGACAAGTCCTCTGCTTGTCCTTGTACTGACCTGACCCAAGAGTTTACTGACCTCTGCCACTAAGACCAGATATGTATAAACGTAAGGCTGTCTGCATGCAATGACAGTACAATAACTGTAGCTGTTAGACTTCCTATGGTACAATCTCTGCCCTAAAATATGGGGATGTGAATAGAAATTATGTTTGATAAAAGGTAGACAGTGGCTTCCATCAAACAACTTACACCAATATAATATTTTGCTAGTATTATTGTTTGCAATTTTTGAATGTCCAGTCATATTAAGCCACATCGAAGCCAAGCCATAAACTACTTTGCCACTTTGATCTGGCAAAGCCAAACTTGCTAATTTGGAGCAGTGCGCCTTGCTGAATATGCTACAGACGTCAATGTTTTTCAAACTGAATAATTATATGTGCACGTAAAGTACAGAGCTCTACCACTGCATCCATCAACGTTGTAAATGTCCAGATTCCAAATCCAAATTGGGTGCAAATTTGACACGTCACAGAGTTTGATGAATACACAAAGATGGAGAAGTGCCAAATGGCAAAGATGCTTATAAAACTTAGCAAACATGGCTGCCGAAAGCAATGGTGACCGCAACAAAACAAATTATGGTTTTTCACACCAAACCCTGACAAAACTGTTTGGAAGCATTTTGTCACAGTTTGCTTCCTACATACAAATTTAAAATGCACAGTGTGATGCTCCATAATTCATTTATTAAATACACCTGGGGACTAATATACAGAATAATATACAGAAATGGACAGCAACAGTTCCATTCTACATTTCAATGAACACAAACAAGTGAAGTATTTGATTTTATCATGCAAAAAAAAAAAATACCACAATAAAAAGATGATAAAATCCGATAAGAGATAGGAATGGTACTAGAAAAAAGAAGATTAAAGGAACACTATAAATCACTCTCTAGTTCAGATAATACCACTTCTTTATTTTCTTCATGGACTAGGTATAACAACCCTATGTAAAAAAATAGATTTAAAACTTAGACTGATTGCACTAAAAATACATATTTTACAAATAAATAAAGCATTCACTGCTGTATTTCAATATGTTCCTTATGTACTCAAATATGGGGGACAAAAGTGTTTTTAAGAAAGTTTTGTATCCGGGGAAGCAATCTACAAAAGGGGTGGACAATCCTCCATGCCATTATCTGGCTGCCACCAAGAAGAGGGTAATTGTTTCTTTGGGGGGAGAGGAATTGAGGAGAGAGAAGAAATCTATCACTGGTGAACCTTGAGCTTACAGTTACACCACTGTAATAGCTACAGTACCTATTTTCAAGATTCTTTTTAGTATAGATTTTATGATTGTGTATATGTAGTAGTGGTTTTAACTGCCTAGGGGGAATTCACTAACAATAAATTCAAACTTGTGCTGGAGTTGTAACCCTTACCAACCAATGAGACAAATATTTCCACTGTAGAATATCGATCAGAACCAGGTGGTTAGTAATAGTTACAATATTGTTTTTTTGCACCCACAGTTGTGAATTGTCCTATTACTGTTATTATATTTGTAATAATAAAAAGTAATAGTCTAGATTTGCCACTAATAATAGAAAACGTAGTATATTACATCAAGAAACATATTAAAATATAATGGGTTCTATTTAATAATAAGGTAAAATACTGTTTCTTTATAGCATGTCTAACAAGCATGAGTATGAATCTTAACAATAATAATGTTCCCCAGAAAACTGGCATGTTGTTTAAATTGACTAATTAGTCATTATATTTGTTTAAATAAATAAATATAAACATTATATTTATGCTTTATGCATGGTCAGCTTGTCAAATGGACTTCTAAAAAAAGTATATTTGGTGACCTGTAAATGACCAGAGTTTATTATCTGGGTTAAACTATCCTATTAAAATTGTTCATTTTGCTGCAGATGAGCTATTGATCAGGGATCAGTAGTGAGAAATGTTCTAGAATTAGCTATCTTTTCCAGATGTTATAAAGGAGTATATTATTTTGAGAAATCACATTGGCTTTCGCAGTATTCCATATTCCATCTCTTGTACTTTACGATATTGATCCAGTGCTAATCTAAGTAACAGCTAGTATACTGTGAAGTACTGGATAAACTCTGAAGAATATCATTTTGAAAGGGTTGAAGCCACTTGTCTTCTACCCATGTTACTGATAAATGCTGAACAAGAGAGTTATATTTTTACCAAAGCTTTTGGATCTGTCTTGTCTTTTAAATTAGACATTATTTAAGTCATTTTTTCATTAAAAGTATGACTACTTAGGAGGCTGAGGGATTCTAGAAGCAAATGCAAACATTGATGTTTTTATTAAACATATTATTCATGAGCTTACATGAGTAATTTTGTTTTAGCAGCTCTGCTGCTAGCCTGTGTTAATGGTTTGGCGCTGTATAGCTAAGAAAACGCCATACCGCCACTCTAGTGTTACAGTATTTTGACATTAATCTTAGAAAGATACAGGTAGAGTAAAATACTTTCCTTTAAACAGGGTAATAATGGGAAATTGATATCACTTCACTTGATCAAATTTATATTGCCACGCAACTGCCACTATATCTGCATCGAATAGTTTTACTGACTATTTGCTTCTATACCAAGAAAATCCACTGTTTAGTGAATAAAGAACAGCAAATGTATGTCTTATGGAATGAACCGACACAAAGTGACATGAATTTGCTAGATCTGTTGAATTCGCACTTTGATGAATATTTCCTATAGTCATTTATCGGAATATTTTTTTGTTGCAGTTTTACTGCCAGTTTGTTGTGATTTTAACTGCACATGTCAGAGTTGCACTGTGTTTATTGTCTGTCCAGTCTTGCTTAATTAAGCCTCCCTGCTGTGAGTTGCAGATTATAATTGGGGGAAATGGGTGGCACCCGGGGGCCCATTCTCACAGCCCATCTTATTCCTTCTGTGGAGTCGGGACAGTGCTTCAAGCTGTTCCACACAAAGGGCGAAATGTAATAAAATAAAAAAATTGATATCGAATGACTTTTACCAATATTGCGATATAGGAAATTGATTGATATCATGATATTGGCAATATTGATATCGAAATTCAAATGAAATGTTAAATTTGTTTATTTCAATAGCAAAAATCCATATCACTGGAAAATTCGATATCGCAATATCGATATTGGCAAAATTGCGACTTTGCGATATCGGTAATATCAATATCGTGAAATGGGTAAAAATAATTCAATATCGTTATATCGGCAATATCGATATCGCGATATCACCATTTTCGATTTTATTAAATTTCACCCAAGGAATAAGGACTAACGACTCTGTTCTATTTAACACTGCTGTAGCACTATCTTCTAGAGGGATTACATCTAGCTCTGTAGTACTTGGATTCTTCACCTTGTATAGTAGCCTTGAATTTTAAAACTGTGCAGCATATCTGAAACAGAACCAGCGGAGTAGGCATTCTGCACACTTGTTTAGATTTATTAGAGAATAAAACCTAAGACTAAAGCCCAGTGCTTTACTTATTCAATCCTTTTGGAACCGTCCCATCAATGCTGGTGTAACTGGCAGAAAGCTCATTTGTGTCAACAGAAATGCTGGGAAGAAAGTGTTAGGAACTCTCATTTTTTAATTAGTTGGGGTGAGAGATTCACTTCAATAAATGCAGTCTCTGACACAAATAGATTGTATTGGTTCCTACAAGTAGGTTTTGTCAGCATTTTATATAAAGCAGATGATTTTTATGCAACACTGCCACTAAAATCAATATTGAGTTTCACAGAAAAATACTGCAAATATTAAAGAACAATTGATTAAATGTGATAATACATAAAAATGTAAGGATTTACAAATGAAAAAGAAACAATATACAGCTACTTATACAGAGTGTTATTTTGTTAAAAGAGTAAAGTACATGATAAAATAGATATTAAATTCCATGATATATATATATATATTTGGAACACAGGTGTTTGAGAAAATTAGCGGGAATGTAACCTCTCTAGGTATCTGACAAATTCACTACAGTTTTAAAATGATAAAGAGTATGACAGAAATACAGTAACTCCATTCCCTAAGGGCAGTGGTTGGAAAGTGCGGCTTGCGAGGCACTTGCGGCTCTTTAGCCACCTTGTTGTGGCTCAGAGCGCACTGCCAAAGCCACGCTGAAGCCACGCCCACGACCAATGATGGCTCTTCTCATTGGCCGTTGGTGGTCATGTGGTCGGGAGAGGGCACGCCACCCTCCTCCAGCTGCTCACAAGATAGTTGTCGCCGCTGGAGGAGGGAGTGAAATGGGTCCCTCCCCAAACAACTTTGCTGACCCCTGCCTTAGGGTAACCACTCAGAATTGACTTATTAAACAATGGTAACTGATATCTACACACATACACAGGAACAAACACCTAAATTTACATTTAAACTAATTCAGATTGTAAGCTCCACAGGGAAAGGACCAATATCCTCTTGTTTCAATCATGGCCTGGCACTTAAAGTGATTTATCTTCATGATTTTATGCTTGTCATTTACTTCCCTTGTATTGTGTAAAACACTTTTCCCATGTTTGCACTATATTTGTATTGCTGAAATGAGTCAAATACTGGTGCTTTATAATTAAAATTATACATACATACATACTGTAGAAAACAGTGTGTCACAAGTTCCCAACGTACAACCCTCAGCAAGAGGGTTTACCTGGTACAAATGTATTTCCTGTTTGCTTTATAGTAAACCATCAAACACTCGCAGGTCTCTACCATACAGACATCAGCAGATATAACTGTCACAAACAAAAGAAGTATATGTATTTAAGAGGCAGCATAACATAACAGGCAAGTTTCCCCTTGCACTATGGAGCATAATTGTCTCTAAACATAAATATACAATTTTCTGAACAGAACACGCACAATTTCACCTGTGCTGCTGAATGTAATACTGTATAATAATTAATGGCTGAACTATAACTGCTAGGGCTGTATGGGACATCAAGACAACTGTCCTCTTCCATCACCATGCTCACTGGTCCCTACAGTCCCTGTCCCTTTCCAGGAACTGTATCACACTTTTGCTGGCGCTGCTGCACTGCTAATATAGTTGAGAAAAAAATGTGTGTTGGTGATAATGGATCTCTACCAGCTTGTTATTGGAACAATACATAGAAGGTCAGAAAGAAGCTTAGGGTGAGGTAGGCTAACAGGAGCCAAAAAGCACAGCTATTGTTCATGTGAAAGTGTTCATGGGAAAATGGGTGGTGGCAGTGCAAATAAATCCTTTATGTATCTGTGGCCAACTGTGCAGCCACAATCACTGATTTATTAGCACAGATACAGCTTCAGATTCACAGCCATATCCACCCTGCAGTGATATAAGTGTTGTCACCATCCCCACTCCTAACAAGTCTAACAATGATTCCTGTACACATGGCTTATATAGCTTATAGACAGAAGTCCAGCTTCACACCTAACGTGATGTTTTCAGAACAAAAGCAGTCACACTAGACATCTACCCCATAATATCATTAGGTTATGGAATCTATAACTATATTCAACCACATGTTCCAACCAGTACTCTTCTGCTCTGGGGTTTTATAGGGTTGCCCAAGAAAAGCTGCTTATTTATTTTGTTACTGGGTTGCAATCCTATCTATTATTCACCTGATTTGTTGCTTTGTTTTGCCAATCATACATACATTTATACTCTATAAATTCTTTATTTTCTACAATAGAGCAAATCTAAGGGGTGCTACTGTGGGGGGCTCACCAGCTCAGCAAACAAGGGGGTCCAGAAAGACAGAGATATGTAGACTTAGGCCCTCATTCACCATAGTGCGAAGTGAGCCGCGAAGCTCTTTTTCCTTAGCGAAAAATTTTAATCGCACTTTATTAAATGGTCGCTATCAAAAAGTTGCTGTGAAAAATTTTCTGCAAAAAGTCACAGTGGAACACAACGGGGTCAAATATGTCGCATAAAGAATCAAAGTTAGCAAATAGATAAGAGAACCAGTGAAAAGGTCGAAATGGCCTTTATAAATAACCTCCAGAGCAGCGGTCATCAATGTGCGGCTCGCAAGCCACTTGCGGTGAAAAGGGGCCAGAGTTGGGGGGGTGTAATAAAACTGAAATCCTTGAGTCGTGGCCTACTGACCTTCCTCCCCCTTTTCCCTTCCCGATTACAGTGAAAAAGTTTGATAATGGATTTGTATCCACTCCTTCAAGAATACCTGTGTTGGTCTGTCCTCCTTCTCTCTGTCAATCCCTAATTTCATATGAAAGAATCAATGTCCATTGCGATGTACTTGTGTTCAACAGATCCTCTTTATTGATTTCATATGCATTCCACACATCACATGTAATTCTCTTATGGCCCAGATCACTGTTAATGTAGTACCTTGTTCTCTCTCTTACTCTCTTTATGCCTCTACTCGGCTCCAGGGGGTTGCCTGCCCGGGGTAGCTCTATTTTCTGAGGGGTACACCTACATGGACATCTCACAGCTCCCACTCCATCCCATTGGAACTACTACCATGTGTACCTTTTCTCCACACCTCTTATCAGCATCCACTACTGCCGAACTACACCAAAAGGTATCCCTTCCCTTCCTGCTCTAGGGGATCTTTATGTCCTTTTTGGGGTATTACTCCCCCCCCCCCCCAAATGGGAATAACTATGCTGCTCTTGAGGGGAACACCCACCTATTCACCACTAGGTGGCGCTATTTTACCTCTCACACACAGTTATAACACATAAGTCTCACATGTCCCTGACACACTTCTCATACTACTCTCGTAAGGATCACATTTTCCATACCCCCTTACAGGGGCTCGGAGCGCACCTCCAAAGCTCAGCCCATGACCTCTGATGCCACCTCTTCTGGTTGGCCATCAGCAGGTCATGTGGTCGGGAGAAGTGCACTCCTCTCCCTTTGCGGTTCACTAAAAAATAGTCGTCGAATGAGGAGGGAGTGAAATGGATCCCTCCTCATTTAACTTTGCCGACCCCTGCCTAGAGTACTGACATTTGAAACTAATGGCCTAAAGGGGCACTGAGCAGTGTAACTGGGAATTTTTCAGTGTAAATGGGGTTGTAAAATAATGTTGGGTGGAGGGCATTTGTCAGGTTGTGGGGGTCCCCATGATTTCTGATGGCAGCCCTGCTTATATATGTATATAAATCATTGTATTGTTAACTTCCTGCCTTTCCATTTCATATCACAAACAATTACAGTTTCTACAGTCAAATGTTAGAAAAATGTGAAACCCATTCACAAATATGTCTCTTAAGCTATGTAGGTCACAGAATACTATCCTCATGGACCCATTTCCTGCCAAAAATACAAATAATCTCCATAGCAACACTGAGCATAATTGCAGAAGGTTAAACACTACATTCCTGCATTCAGTGTGCATGTTGCAAACAAGGAACTGTATCACAAATCCTGTGGGAAATCACAGTGTGCTTAAAAAGACATAAATGATTTTTATTCCTCTATGGATGTCATGCTATAAAGGGATGAAAGAGCATTGTCCCCAGGTTGTATCCCGGGTTTACACAATTTAGTTCACATGAAAACTGGACTGGCTGTTTATTTAAAATCATCCAAATTCTGCATCTGCTGAAATTAATAGTTAAAGATGCTAATAAATTACTGATACCACATTATTTCAGTTAGAGGTACTAGCTAAATTAGATATGTTAAATGAATAATCACTTGGAAAAATAGCAGTCAGATATTGATTACCAAACAGGGATGTGCAGTTTTTCCTGGATTACAACTTCCAGCACCCATTATCCACAGTTAGTCGGTTGAAGATTGGAGAGTTGTAGTTCTGCATCAATTGAAGTGTAGCAAGATGGAAATTCATATTTCATGCCTCATAATAATAGGCTGAATAAATAATCTGGTTTGTCTAGTTTGATCAGTCTCACCTATCGTTCTTATCAGATTTAAACAGTCTGGACATGCTATGCAATTACATACAGTACAACACTTCTTATTAGAGTTGCAGCATGCAGACCTATCTTATCAGCCATTGGCAGAAATCACATACCCACCCATCTCTGTTAAGACATGTGGATATCTAGTCTGCACCCTGCAAAACTTTCTATGTGATTAGTAGGGGGAAGCAAAGCCAACTGAATTAAAGCCAATATTCAGAAAAGAATGAGTTCCCCACACTTCAAAAAAATTCACCTAGTGTAGCATACGCAATTCTGCCTATTCGCTAAACTGTGTATTTATACCACAATGTGATGAATAGTTGCATAGTGTTTTTCTGTGCCTAGTCAGGCAAATAGGAGCAGTGGAGCATTGTAGTGAATTTGACCTAAATAAGTGCATTGTCATGAATTTACGTCATCTTTGTATGGATCTAAAGGAGACAATGGTTTTATAACCCTTTCAATTTTTTATTTCAACATACTAGCAATAGACATGAATTATCCTAATAAAAGAAATGATCACATTTTGTTCACCAGTATTGTCACTGGAAAAGAGTCTCTTAAATTACATCAGTTGTTTTGTTACATTCATTTCACTGGTAGAGAATTTCCTTCCCATGTCGGCACTTGGTCACCCCATATTATATGCCTTTTAATGGGAATGTTGCAAAAATAATATCTTGTACCCTGACATAAGCTGTCCATTTTGTCAGCAAAGTCAAATAGGCATATTGTCGTCACATCAATGAATTGTCATATCAACAACATGTATAAGTCGAGGACAGTGTTTGGGCCAACGTTTATGAAATTTGCTATGACCCATGGATAAGTCAAGAGTTTGTTTCTTTCCTGCCTGATCTTTCTTCTGTCTGGCCGGTGTAGTGTGTGTTTGCTTATGTGTTTCCTTTTGTTTTACGCGCTTGCATGATCCGGCTGCTCCTGCATCTCTGTGTGGATCCGCTCCTTCTTTGAGCTCCAGGGATCTTGAGAGAGGCCTATGAAGTGTTGGTGTGGGTCCTCTGGACGTGTGCGGCCCAGCTTTAAGCGTGGCTGTCTGGGACTGCGCCTTTTGTGTGCCCCTCTGCTCACCCACTCTCTCTCTCCTCTGGCACTAGGGCGATCAGTCTGCTTGCCCCTGTGCATGTGTGTGTGGGGGACTGATCCATTGTCTGCAGCACTGCCATCCAGAGGGACCTCCAGGGAGTGTCGGTATGGGTCCCCTGCTTCTCAGTCCCCTTCTGGAGTTTCCCAACTTGGCTGCCCGGTATGTTACTCCTTCTGCTGTCAGGCCATGCCCCCCTACTATCAAAGCTAAACTGACTCGTGTATACAGTAAGTCGATTGTACTCTTTTAAATGACTTTTTTAAATAAAATTTCTCGACTTATATATGAGTATATACCGTAAGTGTTGTTGCATTTTTAAAATAGATGGGAAGAGATGCGTAAATACACTGTTGTGGAAGTTGTCGATTTGGGAGTGAATTTACCATATTGCAGTATATAACAATCTTTGCTGAATATGCAAAGTTGGAGAGTTGACAAACTGACAAGAATTCATGCATCTATAAAACAATACCCACTTTGTTAAATAGCTCTCTTAGAACTACATTTTTTCATATTTAATACATAGGGTGTATTTCAGTGAATTCCAGCCTGCAATGTGAATGTTGTTATACTTGAACAGATGTGAATTCGTTTGTCCTTACTAATTAAACTATACATTCCCTTGATGAAGAAGCAAACAGCATTGGACATTTATTAAACAAACAGCATAGGGTGAAATTTATTAAACTTGGAAAAGCCCAATTTTGCTTTTTTGAGTTCATCCCGAGAACATCTTGGCTGTTCGTGTGGCAAAAATCTCTCAATATTTTCAATCAATATTTACCAACCAAAGCTTTTGGATATCATTTTTTGATGGAAAGGTAGCCATGCTTCCATTAGTAGTACAGTATAGCTGCCTTTTATAAAAAAAAAAATTGAGAACGAGAAATTCAATTTTTACCCAGTTACATTGCTAACTGGTATTACAGTTACATCTTGATGGTCCTTGCTACATTGTAGTTTTCCCATGTCACTGATAAGTTGATTTTCTCAAAGGTCCATTTATAATACAAAGTGACCATTGGCAATTGTTTCACATCCCTGCCTAAGACATAATGATCAATAATATTAATTGATTTGTTACCCCCTTTACTCTCTTGATAGCAATCAAGGTTTCTCCTTTTTTTCCACATGAAATACAATAAATAGCTTAGTAACTTTTCCCTCAGCCAATTCCTAGTACCTTTGCTCAGCTAGAGGGTATCATCAAATATAGCATGAGTCCTATCATCAAATAAAGCATGAGTCCTATCATCAAATATAGCATGAGTCCTATCATCAAATAAAGCATGAGTCCTATCATCAAATATAGCATGAGTCCTATCATAAAATCATCAAATATAGCATGCACAGTAATTTAGCAGGGAATTATTTTCAAGAAAGTAATTATAGACTATTCTGCCATTTTATTATACTCACAACCAAACTGTTCTCAGGCAGTCAAGGAATCCTTTGACTTTACTAAGGTTCTTGTAAATAATTGCCTTCATGTTTCATCGGTGTAAAATCAGTTCAGAAGCATTTTCTAATCACTTCATGGCCAGATAATTGCAAACGTAAACTGTAATTACACCATTCAAGCATCCCATAATAATACATTTCTATTTATAATGAATGTTTCCACTCCTCAGTATACAGTGTTTCAATAAAACTCCCTTGTTCAACTCATTATTACAGTATTTTTGACTGAAGATATGAATTCAACTAGATTATACTGGAAGGAATCATCAAAAAAATATAATGCATCTGTTTTATGCAATCTGATAGGAAACCGTTTCAGTGCAATTAGTATGCAGACTTGATGGTCCGGAAATGAATATAAATAAGTTGCATATGTCTGGGCTTTGACTTACTGACAGCTCTTTTTTGTGGCCACAATTATTTTCAGCTGATAATTCATCCTGAATGGAAATGTGTCTAAATGTTGGGAGATTTCAGTCCTCGGCAGAATAATTAGCATGTCTGTCAAGCCCTTCCATGTTTTTGTCCCTGAGTTTTGTCAAGAATTCTCACTTATCAAGCCTCTGCACATATTAAAATGGTAAGAAACACAGAAATTGCGGCTTCAAAAGTAACGCTGGTTCATCGAAATGTCAAAACTGCCTTGCGTTACAAGTACAGGTAAGTTTGGTACATCTGCTGAAACTGATATATTCTAATTGTAATAGAATATTTCAGTAAAAAAAAATAAAAAAATTCAAAGCTGAATTTTGCAGTTGTTTGGTGGTCTGGAGACCAATATCATTCTATGTTGTACATTTTCCAATGAAAGAAGATGGAAATATAGACCATTATTGCATTTTACAAGAACACACTGTATTATTACAAGCAGTCACTAGTATGAAGAGCTGCATGGAGGAACCCCTTGAGGATAGAAACTTAAGGGGGTAGGAGGGTTTGTAATGTCAGTTGGTATTGGGGTTATCAGTCAATGATAAATAGAGTCTAGTAAATGAAGAGCTACTTCTTTGGGGGAAAGGTGGATCAGGGAGTCACTTTTTATCAGATATTCTAATTTCCCCCGTTTCAAGGAAGTTAGAGCATGTCCACCAGATGTGGAGAAGAGCTGGATTATGCACAAATTTTCCTAGGCTGTTGTCAATGGTAGTCAGTTGCCATAATAGCATATTTTTAGGTATGCAGCTGGAGGAAGGTTATGTGTTAACCATTAATCTGTTCAATCTGCCTTAATCCATATTTGATTTAGAGCATATAACTCATTGTTTGGTTGCATTTCTAGCTGTCTAGAGGAAAGTAGAGATTATGGGGGTTATTCATCAAAGTATGAATTAGCCTTGCATAGTGTCTCCGCGTCTGCTCACATCAATACAATTAGGAAGTCACAAATTCACTTCTCCTTATTCATGAAGCAGCAGACAGAGTCAGATGCTGTCACATGTGTAGTGCGGCATAGTCAGTCGCACAATAGTAGGATGAGAAGTCATGCGGAATGAGGAGAATTCCTCCAGTGAAGGGCAGTGATGTCAGTCTCATCAAATCCCACTAACTATATAAAAGTAAAAAATACTTATTTTTATAGGTCACCTTGTGCCAAGTTCATGTTTAGTAGTAGACTAATTTAGTCGCAGTTGCCATTGTTACTTTTGAATGAGTAGTCGCCATATGCAACACAGGAGCCCTGCCATCAACCCCTCAATTCACCACTCTGATCTGGTGAAGGCAAACAGGTGAATTCGCAGCAGTACACCTTGCAGAATCCACTCCTTCGACAGACTCTGTCACATGCTAAATAGCCGAATTACCTGTGCACGCGCATGCAAATTAATGCGAAGGGCTCCATAAGTCCGCAACTGGCGAAAGCGTCAGAATTGGTGGCAAATTCATCACATCGCAGAGATTGTTGAATAAGTTGGAGAACTTGCGAATAGACATGAATATGGTCATTTACACAACAGTTCGGACTTTGATGAGTAACCCCCTATATGTAAGGTTTCAGTTGTACAGTACCTATACATCTGTAGGGTCCAGTCAATGTCTACAACATACTAAAGATATATTTCAAGCGGAATAATCCATTGAATAAGATGTATTACTTTTCCTCTACTGAAAGTGTGTCCTACAGTGGCTAAATTTCCAAGATCTCCAGGTTGAATTTGAGGCTTCAATACTGTGCCTTAACATCTCTGATTTTTTTTTTTTAACTTACAGCTGACTCTTTGCATTGTGGGTCTCATTTATTTTTCCCAACCAAAGGGAAGGGATGTTTAACATGCGACAACAAGATTTTTATTAATTGTAATTAATATATTTTTACATTTTTGCAGACACATAACAACATGCTTTCTCTAAAAGAGAATATTTATAAGATGTCAATTCTGGAATTATTTTTCAGTAACTTCGTATAATGAAAACACTTCCAACATGATCAGACCCCATGAGAATTATATACTCTATCTATATGTAAAAATACAACAGAAAATATAAACACACATTTTGTGAAATCATGTTTAATTAACAAATGTATTTTAAATTAAACAAAATTCCATTAACCACCTAAGAAAAAAATTCTCTATTGGCACAGACGTACAGCGAAATAATTATTGTATAACACCCTTCACAGAAGGAATAATTGCCCTTTAATTTTAATATGTCACAATCATGCATGTAGGTATCACATAAATGCTGTACAAAGTTCACATCTCTAATTATTGTTTTGACATAATGCATAATGGACCAATTTATTAACTAAAAGCTCAAATAAAGTAACTTCAAAGCTGATTCGAGCTGACAACAAAACTAAATTCTGAATTTATCTAATTTTTTTGTACAAAAATTAAAGGCACACTAAACTTTATTTATATTTTACTTTATATTCAAGAGAAACATTAAGGTGGGTATGTACTGTATAATGATATTTCTGTTTAAGCAATGTCCATTTTTTGGCATCTTATCTATCATACTGTGTGTAAAGAAATGTAGCAAATTTCCTTCCATAAATAAAGGGGGGAATTCACCAAAGTGCGAAGTGAGGTGCGGATCCTTCGCCTCACTTCGCACTGACTGTTATGCGCTCGCTGATGTCCTGCATGCGGATATCAGCGAACGCTTAAAATGGATTCCTGTCTCGGCAAGAGCAAAAGAGTCGCCACGCCGAGACT
>WMED01012222.1:0-14904 GCA_019650415.1 Pipa parva
GAAGTGAATCGAACACATCGCGGTTCACTTCGCACATTGGTGAATAAGGGCCTTAGGCTTTACTGCTTCCTTAAACCCACCAGCTCAATTTCACATAAGCTATTAAATGATTGTAAAAAAAATCTCTCTTTTTGCAGGTTATTTGGGTCTTCACATGTGTTGCAGCAATCATCCTTGGTTTAGACTTAGGACTGTTGGCGGGTTTAGTGTTTGGCCTATTGACTGTTGTTCTGCGAGTTCAGTTGTAAGTATGATTATTAAGAGCAAAATTATTGTTAGCAAAAGTAATGGTAATCTTTAAGATTTGTGGAAAACATAATTAACATTTTCTATATGTATTATCCAATTATGGTTAAGTGAAGGCTGAAGTGTCTCCGGACTACTTAGAAGTGTCTTAAAATAAATAAACAATAAACTGACATGACCTATACAATAGTAATTAATGAGACAAGAACCTCTGTTCCAAACCTTTGTATGGGTGTTGCTGAAATCCTATATGTCAAGTCTCTATTTCCAATAAAAATGTAGCACACAATTCTCTTTTCAGCATAAACTTAAGCAGTACATGTACTGTATATGTTACATGTGTGATGATGGAATCTGTGTTTTGTCTAACCACACACACACACACATACACACACACACACACACACACACACACACACACACACACACACATACATACATAAAGTGGGAATCTATTAACTTAATATAGTTATCTTAAATGCTGCACACTATGGGTGGAAGGGTTCAATAAATAATACATTTTCTATTTAAACACCTAGATTTCAGATTCTACTAGATCTTCAGTTAAAAATCCTGACTGGACACTGGAGATTTTTTTTTCCAACTCTTAGTTTCAAGATACCTGTCTCAATTTCTGCCTAATGCCTAAGCTAAAATAAGTCATTAGATCTGAACTAACTTTCCTCCTTCCCTCATGTGCTTTATAATATGCACAGTGACTAATGGCTAACTCCCAGTAAATTCTGAAAGCACTGGTCATTCATAGAACTAACTGGGCTGAGGATAGTAGACTAACTTTGTGGTCTACCTCATCAGTGGTCTAAGCTTCCAGCTAAACTTAATGCAAAAGCACATACCTGCTGTGTTCTCTATAAAGAGATGCACCGCCTATATACAATACAAAATCATTTGACTAGAAGATGAAAATACCCATGATTCCCTACATGCATTTATTGAAGGCAGACATCTTACACAAAAGGGACTAAATGAAGGACTGAACTTGGACATATATCTTTAGATGTCAAAGGTTATAGGAAACATTTTGCTGCATGCAGGGCTCTTTGTTATGCAGGACTTGCACAAAGCACCTTGCAGATATCTGTATTATTTATTGTAATGCCTCATTGTAAATAATGAGGTATTGCCCTAATTGGAAACCTGTTAAAGTTGACATTATTTAATGACTGATTTATTTATTTTATTCTTCATTTTAGTCCTTCTTGCAGTTCTCTTGCAAATGTCCCTAATACGGAGTTTTATAAGGATGTAAAGAAATACAAAAATGTAAGTATGTTTGTCAAGGAAGGTATGGTTAGGTTTCTTTCAAATGCACACAGCTCTAATGTACACATTAAATGGAAAATATGATCAGATACATATCAAAAGTAAAGATGCAAAGAACAAACTTTCTGTGAAAGTAGCTGTGGGAGCGCAAAATGAGATATAGACACAAAGGGAAAACCCTAAGTGCAGATCAATATGGTAAATATGAGTGAATAGCACTGGTGGAGTGAAAGGAATCTGGAAATGTGTTAAAACTTATACTGTTTCATTCTGAACTTTATTTGATTACATACACACTGTTATACTGCTGTTTCCACTAAGGTAACATAAACTATCATCCATAGTCCTTTACTGGTCTGATTATTATAAATCACAGTAGAATGATGGTTTATCAAAACACAAATGGAACTTTTTTTTGTGAGCTGACTGCCCAAGTTAATGTTGGAAAGAGGAATAGTGAATCTGAGTCTGCAGTGTTAAGAATCTATGCACGGTACGCCAAAAAGGTCTTTGACAGTTATCTGGAAATTTATGATACAATGCTTCAATGCATATGGATTCAGAACAAAAATAATCAAATGGATAGAAGCCCCTATAAACATACCCCACAGCAAGAATAAAAATTAATGGAACATTATCTACATCAATTGAAATTAAAAATGGGACAAGACAAGGATGCCCCCTGTCACCCACACTTTTAATACTGACACTGGAACACATCCTAAATAAAATAATACAGAACACAAACATAGAAGGAATCAAAATAGGCAGAAAAACACATAAAAAAGCAGTATACGCAAATGACCTGCCCACTACAAACCATCCCAAACTTCAAAAAAGAACTACAAAAATACAATTCATTAAGCAACTTCAAAATAAATAATAGCAAATCCCAAGTCCTAAACATCTCAAATACAGAAAAACAGATACAAACACTATCTCCAAATTTTCCATACACATGGGTTGCACACAAGATCACATATCTAGGACTAGAAATTTCAAAAAACTATAAAGAATGGGGACAAATAAACTTAAAAAAAACATTAAAAAAAAAACACACACAGACCTAAACAAATGGGAAAATAAACATATCTCATGTTTGGAAGAATCAACTCAATAAAAATGAATTCAATGACAAAACTACTATACTTATTACAAACCTTGACAGTATAATACTCACAAACTAAAATATACAAGATGCAGCTGTTATTCAATAAGTTTATATGGGCAAACAAACATCCAAGAATTAAAGTGCAAATATTGAATCAAAATAATAAAAATAGAGGAATGGCACTCTCAGTATAAAACAGGATACTTGACTGGACACATCATAACAACACGAAGGCATGGATAGAAATAGAGCAACTAAGCACACTCTAATACTTACCCCATATACCATGGGCCCAAACACAGGACAGAAGAATATTATACAACACACACCCACTATTACACAACGTAATTAAAATCTGGGACAAATACAAACAGAAAAAAACCCATCACCCAACACCCCTCACACCAATACTAAACAACCCACAATTCCCTCCAGGGCCAACCTTAAAAACTTTCTGCAAGATGAAGACCTCAGAATATACCATATGATAAAAAACAATGATAAAATCCCAAAAGGTCTTTTGGAATGTAACAGAACTTTCACTCAAGCCGACCACTTTAAATACACTCGAATACAAAATTTCATGAAGAAACTAGGGAAGATAACAAACCTAAGCAGACGACTCACAGAATTTGAAAATAAATGCACAAGAACAACTCCACCCACACATACAATAACCTGGATATATCAAATGATATCACAAAAAAACAAGACTATCCAACCTACGCTGCATACAAAAATGGTCTAAAGCAGAGGTCCCCAACCGCTGGACCAGGACCGGGCCGTTGGGGTTTTTCAGCCGGTCCGCGGCACCACTGACACCTAGCTCTGCGGCCCTGCGCCTGGTCAGAGCATGCGATAATGTTCTCTGCCGTAGCCGTGACAGCTCGCAGCTGTCACGGCAGAGAACATTATGCAGGATGGGGTGGGGCATCGGGCGGGTCTTTGAAACGCAGCCAGCACAGCAGTAACCTGTTACACGGGATGGGGCAGGGCGGCAGGCTCTCCTCACTGACCCGCCCCCGGCAGAACATGTTATGTGGGGCGTGCCGGGGCAGCAGACTGGCCTCATTAACATGGCTCCGGTGTTAAGTGTGTAGCGCTGCTAAGCTCCACCCCTCCATAACCCCACCCCCATATGACCAAAGCTCCACCCCTGACACACCCCCTCCGGGCCATGGAAAACTGGCCTTGCTTAAAGCCGGTCCCTGGTGCAAAAAAAGGTTGGGGACCTCTGGTCTAAAGAGCTGAAAATCCCATTGACTGAAAAACAAATTTCAAAAATAATACACTCAAGCTCCATATGCTGTAGAATAAAGGAAACCAATTATAAACGACTAACAAATTGGTATAGATTAGAACACCAGCAAAATTCAAACAAATACACACCAATTTATCAGACAAATGCTGGAGCAGATGTGACCAGAAAGGAACCCTATTGCATATATATTGGGACTGTCCTAAAATTAAATCCTACTGGAACACCATTAGACAGATAATAAAACAAATAACAACACATCAGGTACCAGACTCTCGAAAACGCACATTGCTGTTCAGCTCGGAGAGACTGGAGTCAAGCAGGCTGAATGATTTACAGATACATCTATTAAATGCAGCAAAAACATTGATTCCCAAAAATGTATAATTACAAAATACCCCAACAATAAAGGAATGGCTAGGGAAAGTAAACAAACTGAATACATTTGAAGATCTATCAGCACATAACACAAACACAAGGAAAAAATACACAGACACATGGTCAACATGGATATTATTTAAGAAGAATCATATCTCAAATACTTAGATAAATGAACATAAGACATACTCTAAAGCAGGGGTGGGCAATTAATTTTCCCATGGGGCCACATGAGAAATTTGAATGGTTTAAAGAGGCCAGAGTATATATTTAAGCTGCCAACACCTACAGCAATTGGCTATGCCACTCCCATTTTTTCAGGTACATGCGGGCCGGTCACAGATTGTTAGAGGGTCGGATGTGGCCCACATGCCGTACAATGCCCAGGTCTGCTCTAAAGAAACCCAAACTTCCTTGATACCTCACCCCCCCAACCACAAACCTGCCATTCCTCACTCGCCGGTCACAAATGCTAAAAACACCAAAAACGCCCAACCCCAGTTCGTACCACAAAGGTACCATTTCCCCTACATAACCTTACCCAGTAGAGATGGAGAGGAAGAAAGTGGGATTACCATAAAACCATAGAACAAACAACACAATAAATAATGTAAAATCATCAAGAAAAACATACACACAGACTTAGAGGCTATGTGACTTTATTGTGAAAATGCAAAAAAAAAACGTGATAACCACAGGAGGGCAGAGATGCCAAAGTTTAAAGTGTAAGTAGTAAGTAAAGTTATTGACCAAACTATACATATACTGTATATTCTATTTATAATGTATAAAGATAAACTGAAACATTTAAAAGTGAAAATGATATTGTTTTTTTTGAGTTCTCACCTCTTCTTCCTGCAGCCTGTCTCCTCCTGCATTAATATGTACAGACACTTCCTGTATAGTGCCCAGAAGCCCCCCTCCCCATAATGAGATCACACAATGATTCATTCTGCTTGGCATGCTTAGTAATCTGATGCTTTCCTCTCACTGCAAACACTGAATTCCGAGTAGGAAGGAGTCGGTTTTTAAGATAAGAGAATGTGAGGGGCGTGGCCTTCTCCACTACAGGAAGGAGGAATATTTTACAGAGGGATAACAAGTGATGCAGAGTGAAAAAGTGAGAGAAGATTTTACTAATCGTTTTTACACTTTACAATACTTTAATGGGGCAAACTTTATAAATAGGGTTACTTACACTTTGTTTAAATGTGGTCATAGTTATTCAGTTCATTCTTCTTTTATTTCCCCTTTTACTTCAAGTTCTTTCCAAACCAAAGTTTTGTAAATAATGTTGTATAAACTTTAACTTGTTCATTCTTACATTATATAAAAAAAAACAGCAAAGTGAACATTGGTATAAATTGTAATCTACAATTTCCGTGTTGAAAAAGTACACTTTGACATTCCTGTAACATCAGATAAAAGTGATTGTACTTACAAAAATAAAATGTATATTAAAAAAAAAAAGAAACTATGTACTGTATAGTGAATACATGTATTTTTTTTTTTTGGCAGCTTATCGAACCAGGTGGAGTAAGAATTGTCCGATTTTCTAGTGGAATCTTCTATGGTAATATTGAGGCTTTGAAACATGGTATCAATAAAATAGTGAGTACATTTATACTTCTTTTTTTACACTAATATAAAAAAAACAAAACAGTGATCTATAACAAAATGATGAATTCCTTACTTTGTACTTTCTTGCAGGTTGGTTTTGATTCAGCCAGAATTTTTAACAAAAGGGAAAAAGCTCTTCGCAAGATACACAAGCTTATCAAGAAAGGACAGTTGGGATCCACATGGGTGAGCTTATTTAATTTACCTTTTAACTTTAGTCTTAAACAGGTTAGTTTTACTTCAATGAATAGATTTTAAAGGAAATAATTTAAAGTGAGAATAAAAATCATCCATAGGGTAAGCCACACAACACTTCTATATTATATTATTATTCAGTGTTCACCATTTAGTAGTTAAGAATTTTAATTACAAACAGATTGTAATTGTATATATTATATACATTAAAGGGGAACTATAGTCAAATTACATCTTTACATATGCAGTACTATACCTTAGTGATGAGCGTTTCTCCCCAGTAGTTGTTTCATGTGACGCAGAATGATTGAGTAGGCAGCATTGATAAACTCCTGCACCAGGAAATGTGTGTGTGTGTGTGTGTGTGTGTGTGTGTGTGTGTGTGTGTGTGTGTGTGTGAGAGAGATGTGTACCGGCCCATTTTCCATGAAAGTGTACCCTCCCCCAGACATTTTTGCCTAATGTGTAATGTAACACCTGTAATGCACAGCTTCATCTCCTGCATTCCAGAAATGTAAAGAAACATGGACTCATGAAGCCAAAAGGTCAGCCCACTGCTTAACCAATAGCAGTCAGGCAGCTTTTTCTTCTTGTGTTTAGCAGTTATATCACACACATATCCTAGTGCGGGAGTTTATCAGTTTATCAGTGTAATAAATCATCCTGTTTCAGATTAAACAACTACTGGGGATAAATGCTTCTCAGTAAGGTATAGTACTGCATATGTAAAGATGTAATCTGACTACAGTCCTCCTTTAAAGTCAGACAGTGTGGCGTCTCAGTGGGCAGTGTGGTGTTTGTATGTTCTTCTGCGTGGGTTTCCTCCGGGCACTCAAGTTTCCTCCCAGAATCCAAAAACATACATTTGTGTGTGACTGAATAGGGAAACTGCTCCATGGGGAAGGACCTAAGTGAATGACTAATCTCTATCATGCGTAATATAGTAGCGCTATATAAATGCATACATACATTGTCTCCTGCAGAATGGAATGATCAATTATGCAAATACTAATAATAAATGGTTTGAGCTGGATGATGATCAAGAGGATCCAGAAGCAATACAGAACCCCAAATTTCATGCAGGTGAAGTGGAAATTCATGTTGATTGGAATTCATATCTGCCTCTTACAATGACTGTCCCTAAAGTTACTATCCACAGTCTTATTTTTGATTTTGGACAAGTCACTTTTCTTGATGTCGTAGCTGTGAAAAATTTAAAATTGGTAAGTATATTTCTATAACATCAAAACATGTTAGCTTTTTAGTATATTTAAATAGTTCAAAGTTTACCAATACATGCTCAAATCAAATGTGAAATAATAATTGTACCTGGTCTTAAAAATATTAAAGGGATATTCACCTTAACATTATTTTTTAGTATTTTGAATCATTTAATCTGAGGCTCGATTTATTTATTTTTTTTTATTTTTTTGTATTATTCTTTTTCTTTACTCCCTGTACTCTTCTCCAGCTTCTCTTTAAAATCACTGCTGGTATCTTAGGTTAACTGACCCTGGCAACTAATAAATAATTTAAATATGATACACATTACACTCAGGTCCCGGGGGATATTTATCAAAATCGAAAAAGTTTTTTAAAAGCCTATTGCTGGAAGAACAGTCTTTATCTGATTATGTCGGTATTGCCTATTTAAAAATACTCTTTTTGCCATGTAAGAAATAACTTTTGATGCATTTTTTTTATATCAAAAAGTTATTTTTGAAAATGCTTGATAAATAACCCCAGGAAGTGCACATAACTTCCTGTAAATAATATTCTGACATTAGAACTATCCAATTATAAATTAAAGCAACCATCACTCCCTTTTCTTATTTAAAAACATAATTTTGAAACTTGTTAATGCTTTCTCTCCTTCAAGCCACTTCTCTTAACTGCCTCTGCATTCCTCAAACTGTCACTGTGTCCTTCCAGTAAGTAAACTTGTCACGGACGATTGAGATTTGTAGACATGCGTGTTTTGAAACATTATTAATGGTCTGCAAATAAGTTTCTGTGTTATAATGACAAAAAGACTTGTGACTAAATGCCTTACACTGCATCATGGGAAATGTAAGCACTATCCTATGCCATATCTGAGATATGGTATGGTTCTGTGGGCTTGTGTTTTTATATAGTCATGGAATCATTAGTGTCTAGTAATACTCTTATAAATTACAGAAAGGTGTACATTACCCACTATATCGTTCTGGAAATTCATACTTCATAATCTGTATTTGGATCTATCCATCTAAGATGAGAGTCCCTCACCCAAGCCCTTAAAATAGATCCCAGTGTCTAGAGCAGGGGTCTGCAACCTATGGCTCTTGAGCCAGATGTGGCTCTTTTGATGGCTGCATCTGGCTCTTTGACTGTAGTGAGCGGTGCTTACATGCAAGCAACGCTAGTTACAGTCTGCCTGCTAATCACTGGCAAGCGCTGTAGAGATAAAACTCTCTTGGCACTTCCGGGTTGCTAGCCAATCCGGAGCTGCTGACGTCACCTATGTGACATCACATATGATATTAGCGGCTCCGGATTCAAAAGCGCTGAGCAGAGCCACATGTATATGGCTCTCTCAGTCAAAAAGGTTGCTGACCCCTGGTCTAGAGAAATTACATGTTGTACTATTGTACAACATGTAGTAGTACAGTCTAGGTAAAATATTAAAAAAATAGCAACAAGGACTAGTCACCCATAAAGAGGGGTAATTAAAGGAACAGTCTGGCCATAAATGAAAAAAATAACGTAATTTACTAACTTTTATTAATTGCAATTTATTATCAAGTTTTAAAAGAAAATAAATAAAATTCTTACCTGTAAAAAAGTGCTGTACAGCATTTCTGTGTTGCAGACTCCATCTTTACACTCTGCCAGTGACTCTGCAGCATCCTGAATCACCCAACCCATATAAGAAGCGCAGTCTTCTCTAGCCGTATTGGTAAATCCCCACATCTGCATTTCCTATGTCACATGGGAGAGCGTGCACGTCATCCAGGTAGGACGCATTTATCACGTGCACACTCTCCCATGTGACATAAGAAATGCCTATGCTGGGCTACATTATCAGCGTGACTGGAAAGGACTGTGCTTCTTAGAGGGATTGAGTGATTCGAGGATAAGTATTTATTTTGGAGAGGATAAGTTGCTTATATTTTCTAGGATGCTTTGCTTTTATCCTACCTAACACCTCATCAATTCTGATTTCATTTTTATGGTTTCTTGTGAGAACCACTTATATGTTATGGTTCCCATTACAAGAGCTACCAGTTCTCTGTTGATAAGTGCCAGAAAGTTCAAAATTGATCTTGTCTCTCTGACAATGCAAAAACTCAGGGGGTTATTGACTAAAGTATGAATTGTTGTGTAAAGGTGTGAATTCGCCAGCTAAAGATGGGTACATGCTACCCTATAGATGGCTACTGTTGTGGTCATGACTTTACTATGGGAATCCGCTGTTTAGTCAAGTCGAGTAGAGAATCTATGTTCACGGTGTACTATTTCAATATCGGTGTACTATTTCAATGTGCAATACTCAATGATCATGGCGCAATATTTCATTACTCAAGGTGTAATACGAAAATATCAAAAGTGTAATACTACAGTATTTAATATGAAGTATTTAAATAGTCGCAGTGCAATACCACGATATTTTCAACGTTAATACGGTGCAGTATCCCTATGTGTTTTCCTTCATATGTGATCGATGTGCTGGGCTTAAATAGTTCTGTTACATTTAGCTACACACATGTATATACTCTTTTACCCATTTTGTAATGCTATCTCGTCGCACTTGTTGCAATGACAATAAAGATGATTGATTGATTGATTGATTGATTGAGAATCAGGGCGTAGCCACCCGAAGTGATGAGAATTCACTTTGACAGTCGGATTTTCACTTTAGTCAACAACTTCCCAAGAGTTTGGGGTGATATTTCCAGGGCTGCAATGTTCAGTGTTGTAGCGTTTTCCTAGCAGGTGTGCATAGGTGGGGAAAATAAATGGTCGTTGGTCAAAATGACCTTTTTCTCTTCTTTCTTTGCACTTTAATATTGGTTTATACAGAGTTAAACAAATAAACGCTCAGATTAATCTTTACACCAACATAATCTACAGTCCGTATAACTGACATCTGGATACAGTTGCCAAGAGGCCAGATATTGGCACATGTAGCGGTGCCCTATTCAAAAATATATTTTTAACGATGCATTATTTTATGCAATTTGAAACCAGCTGCTTGGTAGAAGTCTACAAAAGATAATAGAGAGTTTGCATAAGATAATGTGACTCTCCAATGCTCTGATTTCATTTGTATTATTACTCTTGATAATGCATTGTAAATGTCAAAGATGTCACTAGCCATCACTGGTGTAAAAAAGAAAGTAATATTTGCCATCTGTAAATGTATATAACCAATCAAATTCTCTTTTCTTACAGATTTATACAAAATTCAAGAGGATTGATGTGGAGGTTTACATTGCAGCCTGTGATGGTAAATAATGATATAATATTGCATCTCTTTGAATGACCTGTACAGATACAGTTGTTTTTTCACTGAGTTAGTTATGTGAGTTGATCACCTATTTTCCCTTGGTGAAATTTATCAACGTCCAGATAAAATTTCTAGCAATCCATACTTTGCACATATACCTTTATTTTCTGTGAGATCTGTGAAGCTCAACTAAAAAGTTGAGGAAATGGGGGAAAAACTAGCTAAATAACTAAGCAAAATCAGTCTGGTTTTACCTATTCTAACTTTGAAAAATGGACAAAAACAGGAAAAGCTTTAAGCTAAACAAAGAACAAAGTAAGATTGTGCCCCTTGATGCTTTCCCCCACTATTTGAATGTAGTGTGCGTCTCTAGTGATAGGTATGAGTTCATTTTCTGGCATTGACTATTTGCATGTTCAAAAAAACTAATTGACAGGAATGTCTCAAATTTTAGTTATTGTTATTTTAGTTATTGCCTGACTAAAAAATAATTAAGAACAACAAGCATTTGGGACTCTGACTGTATTATCAGACTTGTATTTTTCATTGTAAAATAGAAGCCCGAGGAAAGGGACCAAAGGATCTTGCAATCTTGCTCTTAATTTTTGGTTAGCAAATAAAAGGTATGAACATTTGTGACATTCTCGTCAATTTCATTTTTGGATTATTGACTGGCTAACATGGTACAAAATATTTATCTATGTGCATGTGTAATTCAGTATGTATGTCTATAAATCCTGCCCATTTATGGTCTTAGAGGATTATAGCATTTCTAAACAAACTACATTTGCTGAATCTGCAACAACTGGAAAATAATTTCTCATACTACAGTATTCTAAATTGTTTATTGCATGGTTTTTTGTTTTTTTTTAATTGCAATACCAACCACCTACATAATATTTTACAGAAAATGTCTACAACATGCTGGAAGTTTGTGGATTCTTTGATGAAGCCATCAAACCTGACATATTTTTCCTCACTGTTCATGATGCCATGCTCTACATAGACCACAAAAGGAAGTTTGAAAGTGGGCAGGATCCCTTACTAGATAAGGTATTTACATTTTATGACTTCAAGTAAATGGTTGAACCAGTGCGAATACATATGTACCTTATTATGGTACAAAATGTGTAGAAAATAGTGAAAAAAAAATTAATCAAAATATGAAGTACACTTCTTGGACTGCATCAAAGCGAAGGCAATCAATGGGTATCATTTGTCTTGGTTGCTTTTCTAAATTGCTTTATTCTACAAAGAATAGATTTTTCTTTAAAAAGTACACGTGTTCTGTAGCTTGATTCTCACAGAGAAGTTATAAAGTTATCACTGTGAAGCAAATTACAGCTTATATAAGACATGCAAGCTGCAGCTGTTAATATCATTGGTTACATTATAGTATACTTTATTGTTCAAACTATAG
Source organism: Pipa parva (assembly GCA_019650415.1). Taxonomy (NCBI): domain Eukaryota; kingdom Metazoa; phylum Chordata; class Amphibia; order Anura; family Pipidae; genus Pipa; species Pipa parva. The sequence continues at coordinate 12,002 of WMED01012222.1, forward strand.
AACTTTCTCTTTTTCGGACAAAAAAAGTCTTAGGGGTTTATATGATATTTATTTATGGGCAAAATTGATTAAACTCAGAAAAACTCATTTTCGATTTCCAAGTTTATTAATTGGGTGAACACCTGGAAGTTTCTCTGGGTAAGAATCACAAGATTTGTTTCTATCGATACCTACCGAGAGAAACTTTTTCCATTGAATATATCCATGGAAAGGGTAGCCATACTTTATATTAGTGTAGTATGGCTACCTTTCCATGAAAATAATCAATGGAAAAAAGTTTCTCTCAGGAAGTATCGATCGAATCAACTCTCACAATACTTACTGAGAGAAACTTCCAGGTGTTCACCCGATTAATAAACTTGGAAAAGCGAAAATGAGTTTTTCTGAGTTTAATTAATTTCACAAATGTGTTCCTACATTCTCTGTACCTTAATGTATTCCTCTTCTGTGTAACTGTTTATATAAAGTTCCACTACATTCTAATTCCAGTCAGAAAAATGATAAATTATTACTACCGTACATAAAATATAACTTTATAGATGTCACAGTAAGTATAACTGCATAAACTGTAAGAATGGGCTGCATATTTAGCAAGTGGCAATAACCTTACTGCTGCTAATGGATGATGTTTTCTGCTACGTTTTCTGCTTAATAATTATGCAACATGTATGAAAATCATATTTAAAATTATAAATTCACTAAAGCTTTGTGGGTCTTGTATGTACTGTCAGGTTCCATGTAAACATACATGTAGGTACAGTATATGCTACTTCACTTTGAGTACAAGAATATAAGCCTTCAATAGTCATTGTCACTTGCCGAATGATAACTGCGCAATACCATAAAAATAGGCAAAAAAACCTATGGCAATATTTGCAGTAAGTCTTGAGTAAATCGAAACAGCTGCAACTAACTTTTCATAGCAGGAATACAAACATTAGTAATGAATATGATTACATTTGTATACTAAATTCTATCATTTTTTGAGACACAATAGACAATTAACTAACAATGCTCTCTCTTTCCCAATTGAAGATTTCACTAATGCAAGAGTCTAATGGGCAGCTGGGATTCCTGGAGGTAGATCCAGTACATGAAGAACTTGCTGTACATGAAGAGGTGAGCTGCTTTATTCAGTCCCGCATTTACCCTTTGGGTGTCTTTTTGAAAATGTTTTCTATGGTCAAGATGATCTTTTTCTATTTTCTATATACTATTTCATGAAAGACTTACTAAAAGGGAATATCTTTTCCCTGCTTGAACAATGTCGGCAATATCAATATTGCTGATATCTAAATTTATTAAGCCCTTTTTAACTATTTTTTTTAATTTAACAAGAATTTGCCTGATTGAGGGTGATGAAAACCCATTATTCCCTATGGAGATGGGGCACTCACATTTTTTGAGGTTCATGGCAGAAAAATCTGTGATATTGATTGAGAAGGTAATGTAAATTGTAGCAGTATTATCACATCAATATTTAGCGATATTGATACATTTTATTCTGATTTACATAATTTATGGGAAAATGGTAATATAGATTCAATTACCTTAGTAAATATACCAATTGTAATGGTTTATTAGGATACAAAAAGTCATATTTTAACTATGTTCTGCATATGATAGCTATGTTGGATTTACTATTGGGTGACTATATAACACTGCAGTGTGGTGGCTCAGTGATTAGCATTGATGCCTTGCAGCACTGGGTCCTGGGTTTAATTCCACCCTGGAATTCATCTGCATGGAGTTTGTATGTTCTCCCCACACTTGTGTGGGTTTCCTCCGGGGTCTCCGGTTTCCTCCCACAATCCAAAATCATACGTGTGTGTTTGACTGAATAGGAAAACTAGATTGTAAGTTCCACGGAGCAGGGACTAAAGTGAATGTTGAATCTCTGTAAAGTGCTGCGTAATATAGTAGCGTTATATAAAACATGAATTAAAAAAAATTGTCATTGTTTTACTTAATAGGCTCTCAGAAGATATGCATCATGAAGAAACTAAAGAAGAAGAATATGTTTTACCTCGGATATTTCCAGCCAAATTTCTAATCACTTTGCATCTTATATTTATAACAAAAACATTCTATTAACATATTCAAGGAAGACTGTCATCAGAATTAAAGGGGCACTATAGTGCCGATATAACTGCACACATACATATAAAACTCCTAAGCCAGTGATGCCCAACCTTTTTTGGCCTGGGGGCCATATAAATTTCTGACACACGTATTCCAGGAGCTCCGGCAGGAAACCTCCGGTTGCTGGAAGATGGTAGCGTTATACCCCAGCTCACTGATGCAGGCCGGGTCAAGGTTATTTTGCTCCCTAGGCAGAATAATGAAATCGTGCCCCCACTCCCCCAGTCCTTGATGACTGACACACCTGCATAATCCCACTCTCAGACTCTCATCCTGCTGCACCGCTTAGTAGGTTAGTAGCGCTTCTATGCAGCGGTGGCCCGATGATCTGATTCTTATCCTCTGTGCGATGCTCTGTCTGGGAGCTCAGGGGATTTGAATCAGATCATCATCACCTCTGCATAGAAGTACTAGCAGAATGCAGGCGTCTTACTCCCCAATGCTCCTAGTAGCATGTCATCCTCAAGCGCTCCCTCTCAGCCCTGTATAATCCCCATAGGCATGCACAGGCCATTTCATTAGGATGTGCCCCCCAAACAAAAAATTCTTAAAGGTAAAGTTTCCCTGTCCCCCTGCCTGCTGCTTTCCTTCCCCTGCTGTTCCCCTCCCTGATGCTTTTCATCTCCTGCTGCCCCTCTATGCTGTTTTTCATCCCCTCCTTTCCCCTAGGCTACTTGCCCCACAACACCCTCATACTGTGATGTACCCACAACCCACTTCTCACTCTGTGCTGCCCCACAACCCCCTTCTCACACTATACT
>WMED01012223.1:4039-14904 GCA_019650415.1 Pipa parva
CCCCCCCCCCCCCCCTTCTATTTTATATAATGCTCAGGTGGTTATTCACTAAGGTGCGAATTCGACTGTTGAATTTTCAAACAACGAATTCCCATAGCAAATCTGCCACCGCGACAATTTTTAAACTTGCAAGTGCGACAATTTTCCATAGTAATGTTGTGATTGCGACAATATTCTCATTATAAAGACACGACTGTGACAATTGCAGTCTATTGTAGCTGGTGAATTCACACCTTTACGCAACAATTCAGATTTTAGTGAATAACCCCTTCAATGTTTAATGGTGCCTGCTGTTGTAAGGTTACTGACAGCATGTTGATTGGTTGAGCTCTACACCAATCAGCAGCATCTAACCAATTAGAAATTCAAGAGTGGAAATGACTGATCAGTAAACACAATAATGCAGGTGATAACATTTGTAGACAATTATGGATGGATTCAGTTGGCAGAAGTGATGCAGTACATAAAATGTATCCTATAACTGTTGGTGACAAGTGAAATCATAACCAGGGGCTGTATTGAGTAGAAAATAATGAATACAGTGTGACGCACTAAGTAAAACAGAAATGCTGTTAACATTTATGTGATTCAGTTAATAAATAAAAAAAAGACTTACCTATAATGCCTTGATAAACAAGGTATGACTGTATCCCCTATAAAGCTATATTTGCCCTTTAAGCAAAGATGAGCATTGTCTGTCTTCTGTCTTTGGTAAATCCTCCATACGTATATGAACCTGCATGAAAATAATTATCAGTTAAATTAAATCTGTTATTATTCTACAAGACAGGACTAATACATCTACGTGCATTGTTTCTTCTACAAATTAGCAGATAAGTAAATGATATTTCAGTACATATAATTCTTCTTTCATTTCAAACCAGTGCCATGAATCTGCCTCCAGTTTGATTGTTACCTGAGTCCTGTATCCCTGGTAGTCTTATTCATATTCATTTTACACTAAGAATTTCCTAATACCCCTTAAAGCCCCCACTGTTTATTTACTCATTGGCGTACGTTCTGTAAAGTTATGTTCTGTAAAGGAAGTGAATATGCAGAGATATATTTTACTCAAGCTAGTGTAGGAAATGGAAATGGTTATACTCCATTTCCTACTAATAGTATATACCTTTTTAGAGTGTTTAGCCATAGATATGGCTCAATATGTAATTGTTAGGGATATGACACTAGCGCCACCTAGTAGAGTTATGTATTAATACAGAAGTATTATGATTCTTTAATGCTATAGCTGGGAGGCAGATACCCCAGTCTATAAATAGAAGTATTCAGGAAGTGGGAAGTGCCTTTAGCTCAAGGCTCTGCTCCAGGGACTTCCCCGTGGGGGGGTGGGGGGGGCTTGAAGGATCCCTGAAAGTCTAGGTTCACACTAGCGTATTATGCGCAGTGCACAATACACTAGTGTGAAAAAAAATACTCTCTGGCGTATTTTTCTCTTGTACTTACCAGCAACAGTATGAACGCTCCCTTGGCGTTCACAGCTCTTCCTATCTGGCTGCATTTTGTGTCTGGCATATATACACCGGCCAAAATGCGACAGTCATCATTCCAGACGCGGTATATGCACGTCAAACACTAGTGTGTCTGGAACTAGGTAAGCACATAGGCTTTCACTGAGCCGTATTGTTTTTTCACACCAGCGTATGATGCGCTTTGTACCATACACTAGTGTGAACCTAGCCTAAGAGATAAATGAAGTTCCTCCTCTACCAGAAGAGGGTAGTGATCCCTCCTAGGATTTCAGCAAAACATCTCAAAAGGAGTAAAAGGGCGTAGGGGATATCCTGAAAGACTGGAGGTGCCTGGATACCCTGGGGTGAAAAAGACCCAGGCATTGTCAGATCTCAGAACAGCAAGTTGAACCCTATGTTTATGTGCAGAGGTTGGAATGCCCACACAAAGGAGTGGAACTAGCTCCTGGATCCTATTGCGCATCAAAGGGGGGGTAACTATATACTGATTGTATATGAATATGAAGATCTTCCTGTGTACACATTTGTAAATAAACAGTTCCTGCTGTGTGAAAGAGTCTCTGGCGTCCTTTATTTGAAGCAAGAGGTACAGGAAGTACTTCTAATGTAAGTGGTGCCTACTCCCCTGAGATGTCTGAGTGAGCTGTAGGTGTTTTTCTCCGAATGGAGGCAGGAAATAGTTAAAGAAGATAAAAATAGCATTACACTAGTCCTGCTACTGTCAATCCTGCTGACGCTTGTTTCTTGTTTGTGGGCAAACAGAAAAAAATGCCGCAGGGTGAAGAACTTGAACAGACTACAGTGTCGTCAATTGCTAAAGGTGATAATCCTGGCCAGCAAAAAGAAGTGAAAATGTTTAATGTTTCCTTTCACAATCCTGTCTTTAAAGGTTATACAAAGGATAAACAATATAGATATACATATATTTTTAATACTATTTAAAATCAAATAACGTTGGAAATAAATAAATAAAATGAATGTGCAGTAAGTTACCATTTGGAAAGCGGCTAATCTTTCCATGTATTGTTTCAGTTGTTTTTATACAGAAAACCTAATGAATGGGCTCCCCAGCTTGAATCCTTTGTGACACGATCTGATCATTATCAGCTCATTAGCAATAAGCCATAAAAAGGGTATTAAACTGTGCCAACTTTTCTCTGAGTCAGAGACCGACTTCCTGTCTGAGTCAAAGTCTAATTTTCCACTATGCTAAAAATGGTACAATATAAAGACAACCAAAACATTTATGTCTAGGAAACATAAACACTGTTTATTGGGGAAAATATTCACACTTATCCTATTATTGTTTTCATTATTTATTGCAAACGTGTTAAGTGCAGCACCACCAAAAAAACAACAACTCTGGGATCACTAAGTGAAGTGGAGAAAATAATCAACAGTCTCCATGTTTTCAGATGACAATGACATAATGTATTTCCTATCTTGTGGTCACCTAAGGATAGGTTCACACACGGTGCTTTTGCACCGCCTATTAAGAAACGTGCATCTAGAAAATACGCCAGCATATTTTTAGACATGCATTTCTATTGTAATTACCTAATTCCAGTGTGAACGCTCCCTCAGCGTTCACGGTTCCTCCTATCTGGCCGTATTTACGGTGAGGCATATATACGCCAGCAAAAGCATGACAGCCAGCGTTCCGTCCACAGCATACGTGCATCATACCGTAGTGTGGCCGGAATAAGGTAAGTCCATAGGTTTACACAGTGTGGCTTTTTCTGTTTTTATGTGCGGCATATATATGCTACGCATAAAAACGCCAGTGTGAACCTAGCCTAAAAGAGGGGATAACAGCATGAACCTTTTTTGTGTGTATCCATTTTTATCCTAAAACAATTAGCACAATATATCATTATGATTGATGTTTCTCTCTTCTTGTTATTACGTACATCCTAAATTGTCTTATTATAAGTAAGTAGCAGTTTTATTGCTTTCTGTTTTTATCATTACTGATGGCAGCCATGTGTTAAACAGACCTACCCAGTCCCATTGTTTCTTTTGGTAATTTAAAGAATACATATTCAGAAATTGTGTCCAAAAGTCCAATTTTGAAGACTAACGAGTTAATTATACTTTGTAGACATAATTTAGAATTTTTGGAATCACAGATTAAATATGAGCACTTGGGTTTCTGTTTCACAGCTTCCCTATCTTTTCACTTATTCTTTCCTGTATTTGTTGGCCAGTGCCTTATGCCCATGGTGATACAATGGAGGATTCTTCAGTGAGACATTCCTATACCTAAAAAGTTCTTTGTGCCTCTTTCTTCTACTTCCCTCTTCCTACAAATCTGATTCTTTCTAAAGCTGTGTTTGTGAAGGAACTGGGTCACTTGCAATAAGTAATGATTCAATTTCAGCAAAAAAGGATTAATAATGGAGTAGGTAGACAAGCAGAAAAAAATTCTCTCAGAGGCTTTCTTTGTGCCTATCAACAAGGGGCTCAGACTGCCAACACTTCTCTCCCTCAAGCCCAGGAGAAAAGGAAACAGAAAATATGGCAATAGCAAAGCAAAAAAGTATATTATTGTTCATACGAGTGTTAAAGTAGAAGTTTTTAAGTAGATCAGTGTAACCCCTTATATCCCCCTTTAAATAAATCTAGAGAAGAATTCATTTTGGTCAAGGAAATGGGTTCTTCTCCAGAATTCAAAGTGGGCAGTGAGAACTGAAAGATCTTTCAATCTCTAAGGATGGCCTTTATGCAGAAGGTCTTGCTGTCAGTTTAATAGGTGTATGCCACTATGGATACATTAGACATTTATGGGAATTTACTTACTTGAACTGAAGCCCAGTATACCATCTGAAAACATTCACATTAATAGCCAGACTTATTCTTCTCTACAGCTACACTGCATTACTCATCATGGTTTTATCTTAAAGTCTCTTGGACTCAACTGAAGATATCTCTTTCTTTGTGGTTAATGTCCCCCTTTCTCTAAACACATCTTTCTACTATTCATTTCCATCCAACCTTCTCAGGTTTAAAAATAAAATGCTACAAGTCTGATGCTTTCCCTCTAGATGCAACACCTTCTCCTCCCTTCTACAAACGTAAAACTCCCATATGGAATGCAGTGGATATTTGTATTTAAGTAGCTACGGGTTATTGTTTCAAAATGACAAAAAAAGAATTCTAGAGCTAGAATCTCAATCCTCTTGCTTATCTAGACTTTAATGGGACATTGACACACCCAAATCAAACAGCGGATCTTATATAAAAAAATAATTAAACTGGTCTGAGCCATACATTTCTTCTACAAATGCACAAGTAAACAAAAAAGTAAGTTGCTTACAGCAACAACAAATGGCTTATTGCACTCAGCAATCCCCTGTCTAGGAAGATTTGTGTGACCAGTCATTTTCAATACAAAATGTCTCTCTTTACTAACCCAAGAAAGTGTGGGAGATGAAGTTGGAATTATACCTCCCAACATTCAGGGAACCCATTATGAGTTGTGCTGAAATCTCAGCTTGCATGAAGCCTATTGACTTTTTGCCTCTTTGGGTACAGGTCTACCCTTAGAGAAATTAAGAAGTAAATGCTTTGCAGTGATTCCAGTGGTATTATTACAGACCAGGAAGGAGGGCAGATTCTTTCCAGTGTTTCACTTCAGTCTCCCATATATTTATAAAGTTCGACATGAAACATTTCTCATTTCAAATAGAGTACACAATATTGATGCCAATATACCAAAATGATCACCAATCTAATGCAATTTTCAATATATGCTAGGATCCTGCCCCATTATCACCCTGCTCTTGAAAATAGATAAAATATTAAAGGTCTTGTCCATTATAGTTACTCTCCAACTGGTGAAGTATTCCTTTAAGTTACTCATGCTTTGACTAACACTGTTGACAATAGAAGGCTATTATGTGCTTTTTCTAGTAGCCAGGTAAGTCACAGCTCTTTGCCGGAAAGATTCTCAAGCTCGCATGTTAAGAAAATAATGAGAATTCATGGATACAAAAACTCCACACAATATTATTATTATAGGCCATTAACATTTTTGCTTCTGAAGAAGCTGTACCGCGTACAGTGAAACGCGTCGAGAGAGAGAGGGACATCTGCTATGCCACACTTCTTTCACCTGGGTTTCGGAATTATTTGATACAACCCTTTTTTTTAGTTTTTTTTCTGACCTGTGGAAAGTGTACAGCTTGATTTTTTGGATTTGTGTCCCACCCTGCATGCTGAGTCTGCTGCTTTCATTGTTTTATGTGTCATAACAAGAGTGGTCTTTTGAGTATTTATATTTACATTTTATTTAATCAAATTAAAGTCGTTTTTACACTATGGAGGCTTTTTATCTCATTCACATCTGGAAATGATCGGTGGTTGAAGCAAATTGATCAATCTTAAGATCCTCTCCATCCTAGTAAAGTCCTCTGCGAAGGTTTTTTGTACAATGCTCTGTTCACATGTTTGGTCTGGTGAGCATATAATAATATATTTCTCACATGGCGATACATCATCATATTTCGTTTTACACGTTCTATTTGTCACTGGCACGTTTGGGCTATTTCTTTTATTCTATTTTTATTCTTTTGATAAAGCACTATTAGTGCTTTTGGACTGTTTTGCGCTTCTCTTTTTTAGTGATTTTATTGGGAATTCATGGATACAACAACTCCACACAATATTATTGTCATAATAAGTCAAAGTTGGGCGTTAAGCTTCAAAATCTACCCCCCTCAGTAATAATTGGAGTCATTTTGGAATGTGTTTTAATTTCTTTTTCTTGCACTAATTAGACTTTTCTGCTTCGCACTACAAGAATACTTGGCTTATGACAGATGAACACTCATCCAGATGTGTAATTTGTATGACTATTGATGGTCATGTTCAGTGGCCAGAATTTCATTAAAGATAAGCATAATGTGAGAACTTAGATTTAGTTAAGCCTGGATTTTCACAGCAGTTTATTAGTTGAACTTAGAGCCCAGCTGATTAGAAAGAGTTCAGAGGAGGGAAATAGTATATGCGAACATTCTGTGCTAGATTTGAACTGTTTTATTGTGAGGAGAATTGCTTAAAACACTTCAAAGCAACATCAATTTCAGAGAAAGATTTATGTATCTACTATAATGCTAGTCAAAGGGCTGTGCACCTGCAAAACAAGTAGAAGCTTCTCAGCCTTTACAGCACTTGGTGCGTGGACAATGAGTACCTTCAAAATGGTTGTTTGTTCAATGACTAAGTGAAGCTGAAATCCATCCAAAGTACTCTACAGGGCTGGCACAGAATTACTAGTAGCCCAAAACCTCTGTAAAATCCAATAGATTTATATGCCATGCATTAGGATACCTAAAGTGCACTTGTAAAACTATATTTAGAAGAGAACATACTGTATTTTTTTTTCTCTCTAAATCCTGCTCTTTATTTAAACCATAACATTCAGTGAAGGATTTTCCTATTACTATGTTAACAAGAATACGTAAGCCACAGACATAAATAGTGTACCTGAAAGAAGCATTTTCTGTAAGAGAAGTGTTTTTAAAAATAGCAAATCTGCTCGACTTCATCCATATCTCATTTTATGGTATCACCAACAAATGCAACAGCACTACCCAATAACATAACTCTAGTATAAAATCTGAGATACCGGATTTATCCTTGATACAATCCAAATGCCAGGCTCCACTATCAGAGCGTAGATTATATCCCAGGGCTTTGTTCTGAATATGAAACTCCAGCCGAAGTCCAAATAACTCCAAATTATTCCCAGTCTGAAACTTCAGTCACTTGTACTATTTGACTTTAGAATAGTAATAGGATCTGGAAAAGAAAATAATGTTAGAATAGGTAATTGAGATGAATTTAGAGAGGATGAAGAAGATGTAGAAATGTATGCACAAATTTTACAGTAAATGATAAAACAACTTGCAACCATGCAATGCCTACTCTGTTTTTTGTAAAAACAATCACACAATATTTTCTGCGACATCCTAAAAGCTACTGCAGTATAACTAGTTGAGCTTCCAGAGATCTGTCAGGGAAATTCATCACCACTTGCTATATTACCAGTTTAGCTACTTAAGCTCATAGGCTAGACAGGAACTACTGTGAGGTAATATCTCTACTACTACTCCTTCACAGAGCAAAGACTACCCATTTGCTAAGCACTGCTGACATTTATAAATTGTCTTCTAAACAAATTTGTTACACCATGAAAGAAAACGTATTACAAGTTCAGAACATGCATACATGAACATTGCCCCTTTAAAAGCAAGATATAAAAATGCACAAGGGTTTATTGCTTGTTCCATAAATTCACAACATGACGAACGGTGGTCAGACCTTGATAGTGGGAAAAGGGCTTATTAAAGGGGATCAAGACTGACCTCCTAGTCCTGTAGGGGACAGTATATAAATCCTCAACCAATTTAATGTGATGGGGTGGGAGGCTTAAAATAAATTAGGGGGTTATTCTCTAAAAGCCAAATTGTCACATAAAGGTGTGAATTTGCCAGCTAAAGATAGTCGCAATAGACTGCTACTGTCACAGTCACTAGTTTACTATGGAAATATTGTCGCAGTAGCAATTTTACATTTTTCAGTCGTGACTTTACAATGGGCGAATTGTTGCAGTCGTGGATTTGCTATGGGAATCCACTGTTTGAGAATTTAACAGTTGAATTCTCACTTTAGTGAAAAACCCCCATATGTGTAGGAGACCATTCCCTACCTGAAGGGCTCACATCCTCCACCTTGTCTTGGGGAAGAATTTGACAGGCGAAGTGAATTTGTATCACTTTGGGTTGTTACTCTCAGACTGACGCAAATTCACTTCTTATTTACTAAACTACACTTTACCTTGAAGAAGAAACGAACAGTGTCAGACACTGCTGTCAGCCCAATAACTCCGCACTTTTAGCTGCAAAGTCAAATTGGCAAATTCATAGCAGTATGCCTTGGCACACGATAAATTGCTGAATTGCCATCGCGTTCGCATGCAAAGTGACGCAAAGAGCCCCATAAATTTGCAGTAATCATAACCTGTAAAATGAGTTGTGTATTCACCATGTTGTAGAAAAATGAATCAATTACGTTTATTTAATTGAACATGAATGCAAAGATAATATTGTGCATTGAAATATGATACCGTTAACCCCTTTGGAGAGCGGTGCCAACTGTTATACACAGAACACAAAAACATACTTGAAAATTTGCATATTTTTTGCAGCTCTGTTTTTTTTTAGTTTTAGAAATAGCAAGAAATTGGCCACTTTAATACCGGAACGCACAGATGCATTCAGAAACCATTCTTCCATCTTACTGACTTAACAACAGTGTCATCTGCAAAGGGCAGGATCCTACCAGCTATTTGTGTTCTAGAAATGAGTTTATAAAAAGAATTGCCCACAGGTTTTGCGGTGTCTCTAACAGATAAAATTGTTGTATATTATTTTACACTCTGTTACTTTAGTTGCCCGTCCTGACAGGAAGGCCTGAACGAAATTTACAAGATGTGAGCAGTGAAATGTGACGAAGATGTTTGATGTTGTAGGAAAAGGAAGCACATGCAGTTTAGCACTGACTAAGAGGGGAAACACAATAACTGCCTAAAGAATAAGGAACGAAAGCAGTGTCGCTGCTCAGGTGGCTTATTAGTAAAACTCCACCTTCTTGGCAATACTTTTTAAAATGTAAAAAATTGGAAAATAGTGAAATTAACAGAAAGTTGTGCCCAATTATCACAGTGCTCTTATGAGGGTGTATTCTAGATTGAAAATGTATGCTTTTAGTGGTTTTTTTCCTATGCTGTTTTATAGCTGATCACATTTAATGTGCATTTATTTCTCTTCCTCTATTGGAGGCAGACGCTGCAAATAGAAATTCAGCACTGTCATATAGGGGGGTCATTCACTAGGGTGCAAATTCGACTGTCGAATTCGCAAACAGTGGATTCCCATTGCAAATCCTCGACAATTTCCCCATTGTAAAGTCGCGACAATTTTTTAATGTTAAGATTGCAACAATTTGGGACAATTTTCCCATAATAAACTTGTGACTGCGTCATTATTCTCATTATAAAGATGCAACTGTGACAGTAGCAGCCTATTGCGACTGTCTTTAGCTGGCGAATTCACACCTATACGCAACAATTTGGACTTTAGTGAATAACCCCCATAGTATCTATCTATAACAAGCGGTGCTTGCCTGTTGCAGCGCCGCTCATGCACTGCCAACTTCTGGTTAGCACTGCACCCAGTGCTTCTGGGTTGATTGCCAGCACATGACCTCAGCGGCGCCAAACTCAAAAGAGGTTGAGCATCATTACTACAGTATCTTCACTGCAATTATCGTTTCAGTGTTCACGTTACAAGTCCCTACACGTGACACTATCATTCTTATACCTGTGTCTCCCATAACTAGGAGCTTCGGTTTTTGCTCCTTCCAATTCTTAAGCTTTCTACTTATATAACATTGTGGAGTTTAATCATGAAGGTGAGAATTTGGCCGTCAAAGTGCATTCACGTCCCTTCAAGTCACGATGCTCCAATAGTCGCAAATTCTCTGCTCGTTATTCGCTAAGTGGTGGACTCTCATAGTAAAGGAGCAAATGTCATCATCAGATGCGATTAACTGCATAGTGCAGCACAGTCAGTAGGACAGTAGGAACCCTACCATCAACCTCCTAATTCAGCACTTTGATCTGGCGAAGTAAAACTGGTGAATTCAACACAATACACATTGCCAAATTCGCTACTTCAACAAAATCTAACACTTGATGATTAGGTGAATTACCTGTGCACACAGATGCAAGGTGGTGCAAAGTGCTCCTTAAGTCTGCAAATGACGTAAGCTGCCAAATTGATCACAAATACACCACGTCGCAGAGCTTGCTGAATACCCAAACGTGGGGAAATGATAAATTAATGTGAGTTCAGACCTTTACATGACATTTTGTAGTTTCATGAATAAGCCTCATATATCATTTTACAGTCTATAAGCACATCATCTGCTCGACAATGGAATACGTAGTTTTTATTCCAGGGAGCAGGTTCCAATAATATAACAATCTTGTCATGATACAAAAACTGTACCCTGGGTGAATATTTATTATAAACGCAGAACACTGGTACATCAAATACAACAAAATAATCAAATATAAATATATAATACAAGTCATGTCACATGACTCCATAATCCAATAACCTTATTGGAAGTTTCTTTTCCCCATATATTACTGTAGTTCTTTTTTTGGTCCCCTTTTATCAATAATAGATAGGAATGCCTGACATATAACATGACAGATACAGTGGGGAAAAAAGTATTTAGTCAGTTACCAATAGTGCAAGTTCCACCAATTAAAAAGATGAGAGAGGCCTGTAATTGACACCATAT
>WMED01012224.1:0-14904 GCA_019650415.1 Pipa parva
GTAAAAATACCGATATATCGCAATATCGATGCTATTGGTATCACGATAGCGGTATTTTACGATTTTAATAAATTTTGCCCATGTGTCTCAATGCAAGTATTTAAATATATTCATGACATATGTGTTATATAGGTGGGTAAGGATCTCCTGGACATTTGAGATTAATTATTCTTACTTAAGTTAGCCAAATATCAAAACTAAACATAGCTTCTACTTATTTTTAATTTTATCCCTGCCCTTATCATCTATTCTAACCCCTCCCTCCCTCCATTCCAGCCCCAGTTTCATTAATTATTCCTCATTCCCTATCTACACTACCTTTCCCTCTACACGTGTGGTTTTCCTCCCCACGTTCCTAGTTTAAACACTCCTCCACCCTTCTAGCCCTCCTTTCTCCCAAGAAAGATGCACAGTTAGATGAAGCCCGTCCATACTGAACAGTCTGTAGCACACAGAAAAGTCGGCCCAGTGCTCCAAAAACCCAAATTGTTTCTTCGTGTACCAGTTTTTGAGCCACTTATTTGTCTCCCGCTGCCTCTCGGGTGTGGCATTTATAAAAAAAAAAAAAAAGAACATTTGAAGTCCTTTTGCTAAGCTTACAACCTAGTTGCCTGAAATCATTTCTAAGGACCTTCAACCTGCCCATAACTTTGTCATCTGTGCCTAAATGCAGTATGAATTCTGGGTCTTCACCAGCTCCTCCCAATAATCTGTCAACTTTATCTGCCTAATCTGCTGAAATCTAGTGCCAGGAAGGCAACACACTGTCTGATGATCCCAGTGTTTGAGACAGATTTCCTTATCTGTCCCCCTAATAATTGAATCCCCCACTACCAGACAGGTGTCCTGCCTGCCCTGATCTCCTGTCCCCTTCCTTACTGGAGCAGACATGCCCCTGGCTTTCAGAGTGCTTTTCTGCAGCAGTGCCAACCTTGAACTGACATCCTTATCTTAGGGGTGTGCGATATTGCTGAAAAATGATATCTCAATATTTTCTGTAATTTCGTGGATAATGATAATAAACGATATTTTGCATTATTTAAAAATGTGTTAAGTCTTATATTTCAATTTAGTGTTCAAATTGGATTAGCTGTGTTTGGGTTAATCCTTGGTTTGTCTGGTTCTGGCATTTCTACTTGGTGCTGTGTGTGTCGGTGGCTGTTAGGGCTGACACGTGGGCCTCTATTTATGTATGTGTATAGTTGGGTTTCAGCTTTGTTACAGAGCTCGTAAAAAGTGTGGCCACTCTGATAGCCCACCTCCCGGAAGTCACTGCAGCAGCCTATTTTAAAGGCGTGGAGCCATTCGATAATAACAGCTTGCATATCGAAAACGCACCGATTACGATATTATCTTAGACAATATATCTCGCACACCCCTACCTCATCTACCAACTTTGCAAACTTTTTGGGTTGTGCCATATCAGGACTAGCCACCCTGACACTTTCCCCTCTGCCCCACCTTCTGTTACCCAGCTAGCTTCTTTGTTTTCCTGCCTCTCTCTGCTTCCAAAGCCCCACTTCCATCTTCTCCAGGGGGCAGCAAACTCCTCTCCATGTTATCAATGTCTCTCAGTATTTCAAGTTGCTTATTTAGATTCAGTATTTGGGCTTCCAAATACGTATCATGCGTACATTTTGCACAACAGTGTGCACCCTCGTACAGCTGTTCAAGAAGTGCATACATTGCACAGGCAGTACACTGAACCGCATTGTCAAGCATGGAGCACATTATAAATGGAGAACTCACAGGTAGTGTTAAACAAGGTAGAAACCAATACAGTTTATAGTTATGTGAAGACAAAACTTCAACAGGTAAAAATTATTAAATGAGAAGAAAAATTCAAATTGCTCCCTTCTAAAACTGCCTGAATCTAGAGTCCCTAAATCTCAAATCACACTTAAGACAACACACACTTTAGACAAAATAAACACTCATGAGCTTCCACTCTCCATTTTTAAAGTCTTCTAAAGCTTTTTTTTTTTATTCTTGAACTTCGCTGCAGTGTCTGCTAATGCTTCCTCTGGTTGCTATAGCATCGAGAACACAGGAGAGCTAGAAGCTGAACAGCCAGGCAAAGCCAAAGTTAATCAAGCCAATCAGATCAGGGTACCAGAGGGGAATTACACACAAGCTCAGAGTCCGTTTAACAAAGCCGAGTCAAATCCCTATAAACTACTCTCCCCGAATTTTCTGTAACACTTTCACTAGACAAACCAACATACTCATGACAGAGTTACTGATTAGTAGCTGCCTAATTGTTTAATTGTAAAAAGGTGATCCTGGCTCTTTCTCATGGGAAGAAACAATGTGAAAACATTGTGTTTTGAGGGACTTTGTCTTAATTGACATGACGAGCTCAGTAAGTCTTCATGACTTTGTTGAGCCCTTCAGTGAAAGTCAGTTCTGTGCCATGGTATGAAATCCCATCATTCAGAGAAATTGAACTGCTGCTAGGAAATGTTAAAATCCACAAGCATTACAGAAATCTAATCTGCGTTATGATTCATTAACTATTGACTTCATTGCTGCAGTTTTTTTAAGTAGCTGGATACCAACCCACAATGCCATCGTACCTGGCTAAGTATCAATTCGCTTCATTATTTCTTTATTATAGGAGAGATTTACTACAGCTAGAAAAGTGTAAAAAAAAAAAAGCAAAAAAAAAAAAAAAAGCAGTTGAATCTAAGTAATTAGACTATTCTAAGTTAGGTTACCTTATACAGAGATGGACTCCCAGAGCCTTTAGTGTCCCTTTAACATCAAAGCTGTGGTGTGTGTAAGCTTGGTGGGAATAAGTTCCATTTGAATGGTAGTTGACCAACAGCCCTTGAATGTGCTGCTGATATTATGCAGAATACTTTAAGTGGTTGTTTTTGTAAGCCATAATTAGTTACAGCTATGGGAGCTAGCACTTTGCAGATCCATTTGGAAGGGTTAAGACTGTGGCTGATATAGGCAGCTTTGGCCAGTTCACATAGTAACCAGAGAGGAAGAAAACCCAAGGGGCTTTAAATAAATCAGCATCACAAGTTCAGCCAGTCATATTAACAACAGCACATGTGCATCGAGCCTGTAGTAGACTGATGTTCACCTGGATGCGATTAGTATCTATTGCTTATATTAGGATCTTTTTATAAAATAAATATTGACATGAAGTCTTGTGTAAGGTTGCTAGTCTCACATGTGTAAAGCATAATCCAAACCTGCTATTATTTTTTTTATTCTCACTGGGTTTGTCATGGTATGTGATCACTGGAATGAATGGAAACGTATAGATGTGCATATTTGCATATAAGTGAAGTGTGCAGCCATGTATTATACAAGAAATATAATCATTATAATAAATTATGGTTTATTTGACTGATCATCCCATGAGTGACTGATATTAATGGTCTTTTAGTCCTTTAAGTGTAATTAAGTGATTTCATAGGTATACACTGCTTTATGACATAGGCCATTTTATTACAATTTTTTTAAAATTTAAATTGAATAGTGCTGATTTAACCAGACTTCACCAAATGAAAATGATTACAGCATACCCTGTTAATTATGTGTATGTAATAATTTTATTTAATTGTAAACTATGTGCACCCTCTGTTTCATAATAATTACATGGAACCTGTTACTATGTATATACATTTGTACAAAGAGCCTGGATTATCTTTTACGATGAAAAACATACCTGAATGTGCCTGTGCAATAACTATTCTATATATTTACCTGCTTTATTTGGTATATATGTTATGTCTCTCTAATATGAAGATGCCACATCATCCCATAAAACTGAATGTCTACAAAACAAGTTGAAAAGATTGCTTTACTTACAGAATAACAAAAGTAAAATGCTGGCTGGAAGCCATTATACTTAGTTAAACCCCCAATTAATTGGTACTGGGCTTACTCCAGCTGCCACCAAAATGAAGGGATTGACACTATTAGATCAGGGGGATTCTCTTCTACTTTTCCCCAAATGCATCTCATATCAGGTCATGTGTGAGCTGCACTGATTGGTTAGGCACCGTTTTCATATGCACAAACATGGGTAGTGTATAGCACGCACAATAGGTCATCCTAAGTCCTTCAGTCCAAAAGTACCCAAGTCCTATTTTTTCAGTGTGAAGCAGTGGATCTGGGGAACCAAAGGGTAAGGCCAATGCCATACAATCTATTGCCTCATTACAGTTTAAGTGTATATATTTCAGTGCACAACACCAACCTGGAAAATAAATATTTTTTTATATCTCTGAATTTAGGGAGTAATCCTTATGCATTTGCCTTCATTAAATACTATATTTGCAAATTCCCAGCATGTTCAGCCTAGGGAGTGAAGATAAAGTTAGAGCTTAGTAAATAACATATTTATAGAAATGATATGTAATACCATAAAATGTACATATAAATGAGAACTATAGTTTAAAAAAAAAATATATATATATATATATATAGTGTATATATATATATATATATATATATATATATATATATATATATCTGACTAACTGTACTGCTGCTCAATCAGCTTTCATCTCATGATCCTATGCCCAGGATCGTGATATGAAAAATGCTGGTTGCCTCTCGCCTCCATCCGCTGTATGTGACATGTAATGTCACATAGTACCCACCCCCTGTCTCAGTTCGCCAAACTGGCCATAAAGTGCAGAACAAGAAAAAATTAGATGAAAGCCTATCGAGCAGCAGTACAGTAACTAGAGTTCTCTCACTTGAAGGGTTTCTTATTCTTCCCATGTGTCCTATAATAATAAATGTTTGTACATGCTAGTTATATAGCTTACTAACATGCTACATTTTTACTTAGGAACAAGATGATCCTATCCTGTTTACTAATAGCCCATGTAGTATGTTCATTTCTGTGGGCATACAGAACCCTATTCATCTCTCCCATTTCATTGGCACATCTAGAACATACTCTGCATACAAACACCAATTCTAGAGCAACTCTGATAGCCTGGGTTTGTTAATGGTGGAGGTGTTTACTTACAAACGTTTGTATATGGGTCAAGCATTTATTTTATTATAATCTTGCTTTCTTCTTAGCTTTATATTTAGCCTCTCATGTGCGAGTATTTTAGGCACCAGGAAAATGGCCAAGTACCATTGCAATAATGGTAAACAACAAGGAGAAGTTTGAAAGCAAGGATGGCATAGGGCTTCTGTACCTGTGGGCTTGTGCAGAAAGCCTTATGAATAGGGTACATCATTTCTATTATTATATTATCATTCTAGTTATCTTTTTTTATCAAATGTTATAATGAAATGTTGCATTATAACTGTGAATGCCATTAAGTTTCCATAATTATTGTGTAACTATTTCCATGAACATAAGACACCAGAGTACTTCCCTAAAAGTCTAAGGGGGTTATTCATTAAAGTCCAAACCGTTGCGTAATTGTCCATATTCACATCCTTTTGCGAATTCTCCAACTCCGCTTGTTCAACAATCTCTGCGATGTGATGAATTTGTGACCAATTCTGACGCTTACTCCAGTCGCAGACTTACGGAGCCCTTCACATCAATTTGCGTGCGTGTGCACAGATAATTCAGCTATTCAGCATGCGACGGAGTCTGTTGAAGGGGCGGATTCTGCAGGGTGCACTGCTCCGAATTCACCTGTTTGACTTCACCAGATCAGAGTGGCAAATTGAGGTGGTTGATGGCAGGGCTCCAGTGTTGTGTAAGGCAACTATTCCTTCAAAAGTAATAATGGCGACTGCAACTAAATGAGTCTACTATTAAACATGAACTAGGCACAAAGTGACATATAAAAATAAGTATTTTTCATAAATATACAGTTAGTGGGATATGATGAGACTGACGTCACTGTCTTTCACTGGAGGAATTCACCTCACTCCGCATGACTTCTCAGCCTACTATTGTGCAAATGATTATGCTGCACAATGCATGCGATAGCGTCTGTCGCTGTTTGCTGTTTCATGAATAAGAAGAAGTGAATTTGCGACTTTCTAATTGTTGATGTGAACAGACGCAGAGACACTATGCAAGGCGAATTTGGACTTTAATGAATGAACCCCTTTAAATCTATCTGAGCATTAACTGTGACCAGACACTAGAATTCACAGCAGCAGCCCCGCCCCTAGCAAAATAGTACAAAAACAAAATTAAAAAAAAACATTACATGCAAAGAACTGACCTGATGTTTTTCTCAATGTCATTTTCCATGACTTTATGGAATTAACAAAGATTAAATAGATACAGCTTAAAACTCCATAGAGTAATCACCATCTTATAGTGGTGACTGGATGCAAAGTGACAGTCCCGGTAAGCAAAATGTTACCTGTTATAATCTAAATTGTAAAAGATGTAATGATAGTTTGTTTTAAACCCCTTAACCCATAGGAACTTCTATGTATTTTTATATTAGCATTCGATTGTTACTAATAAACCCAAAGCCTTCTTTTACAATTTTTATATTCCCCTTTATAGTTCAGTCTACACAGGCAGAATCTATTCCAATTGCACATTAATGGATTCATGATGGTTACAAGCCAGAAGCAAAGTTTATATAGAAATACATTTATTTATTAAAGGAGAGAGAGAGAGAAAGATCGAGGACTGTTTTCCAATTTCTGTACTTGGAAATTCAAATGCTACTGCAAAGCCACCCAAGCCACTCTGTTGTTCATAAAACAATAGATGACTTTTCATCAGAGTGCCCTCGATCTGCACCTCTCTTATATACAACTGACAGCCACTATTTTCAAATGACATCCTTAATATTGGAGTCAGACTTCAAGTCCATCACCAGGCCACCTTCTCAACCACTTATCAAAAGAAGTCAAATAGATCCAAGTAATGGTTTAAAGTGGCAAATCACACATTATTGGGAACTACACAGCAGATGCAGCACTTAACAATTGATTGTCTGTTTTGTATGGTAGAGTTTTCCTTCTTGCCTACACTTAGAGAACAATAGAAGCTTCTTACGACAATTACAGTCCTGCATGGGTTTTGATTTTGGAATAAAGGGTCTGTTAATACAGCATAGTGTTGCTACTTTGATTTTTGCCGGTCAATTTACGTGCTGCACTGATGTACTGAAGAAAGCAGGTAGTTATTTTAGATTTTTTTTTTTAAAATGCATTTAAAATGCTCTAAATAAATGTTCAATAATAGCTGAACTGAAATAATTGCCAGTTTACAATGTTTACCTCCTACAGATTGCTACATCCTGAATTTGATTTGGTTTATGAGCGATTCTATACCCGTGGAAGTCTAAGTTCTTGCAAACATGAACCACCAGCTTTTATATTAGTAAAATCACCGACCAGAAACCTGTAGCCCCAGTCAGGGTCGGTTCTAGCACTGGGCGATGTAGGCAACCGCCCAGGGCGCAATCTATTAGAGGGGCGCTGTCGCCCACATCACCCACCTCAAACTTACCTCCTCCAGCGTTCCAGCGACGCTCCTCCTCTGAGCGCCGCCCCACAATGAGGTTGCATTCCACTTACCTCACTGTGGAGCGGTGTTCAGAGGAGGAGCGTCGCTGGAACGTTGGAGGAGGTGAGTTGGGGACGCCAGGCAGGTGTGTGCTCTGGGCTGGGGGAGGGTGTGGCCCCAGTAGCACCCAAACCTCAGTTGGGATTTTACAAGCCTGTAACAGTTAAAATTATTAAAGTAACTTATGAGCGATTACTAGAGATTTCCATTAATAGGATCTATTGTCATATTATTAAGTCCTATAGTTCCTTTCATAGCCCACGTAACTGCTTTTGGGTAGGTGCAGATGGCAATAATATACAAGAACCCTTTATTCCTATGTGTTTGCTCCTCATACCTTTTTAATACTGGGTACCAGTTTAGAATCCAATTTGTTTATTGTTCTTCCTTCCTTTGCTATGATCATTAATATATTTATGTGGAATAGCTGAAAGATGAAAGCTGACAAGGGTTTCATTGCTAAAGGACTTTGGGGTTTATTCACTAAAATCTAAATTATTGCGTATAGGTGCGAATTCACCAGATAAAGCCAGTTGCAATAGGCTGCTACTGACGCAGTCACGTCTTTATAATGAGAATATTGTCGCAGTCGCAACTTTACTATGGTAAATTTGTCGGAATATTAACATTAAAATTATCACGACTTTACAGTGGGGAAATTTGCTATGGGAATTTGACAGTTGAATTCACACCTTAGTGAATAACCCCCAATTTACCTTTTATTTAAAACATCCCACTGCATCTTTCTCGTTAGTATTGTTTGTAATCCTAGTCCAGGGGAAGTAATCCAACAACAAGAATTAGTATAGTTATAGTTTGTCATTACTCTTCAGTGATCTAAAACTACTAGTGGTATTTCATTTGGAAAAAAATAATGGATTCTTAGTAAATTACCTTATTTCTGCATAGTTTTTGCATATTTTTGCTTATTTTATAAAGTATATTCTGTAATGTAACTTTGACATCCAAAACAAATATTTCACATTTTAATCTTTTAAATCTGAAAAGTGTGTGGGTCCCCTCTCCGCTACCATTACTTATATTTAAAAATCCACTTAAGATATTACTTTTTCTTTTTTTTTTAATAGATACACAAGAGATAAAATAAATAAAGATGTAAAGTTTGAGAAACAGATGCCTTTTCCAGTGCCTTATAGTAAAAAAAAGATTACTTCTCACAGGTGGCACAGAACCCTTCCGACCTTCTTGCCTACAGCATTGTGGTCCACGTTGCCAGGTCTCCATCAGTAACCTGAAGATGTCAGGTGTCCTTGGCCAGCAACACCCCATAAAATCAGAAAGCGTGGAGAAGAGGGGTCTGCAAGTGCCCATGCATCTTAAAGGAGTTGAAGGCTGAAAGGAAGCAGAGTACAAAAATAATACTGAAAGAAAGTTGGAAATGGGTTTCTGAAATCCACTGGGCTAATGGAGGATGGCAATGAGCTCCACCTGGGGAGCAGAATCTAATGAGCATCCCGGTTTTCACCAGAGGTCCCTGCAAGGGAACTTGGACTTTCCCCTTCATGGCAGCTGATGAACAGGCACAAGAACTTACAGGAGACACAGCAGATGTCTGAAAAAATTGGAAAACCCATCAGAGTAACAGGAGTCTGGGAAAAATAGGAAATCCCAGCAGAGTTGCAGGAGACTGGGGAAACAGGAAATCCCAGCAGAGTAGCAGAAGACTGGGTAATACAGGAATTCCAGCAGAGTAGCAGGAGACTGGGTAATACAGGAATTCCAGCAGAGTAGCAGGAGACTGGGTAATACAGGAATTCCAGCAGAGTAGCAGGAGACTGGACAAAACAGGAATCACAGGATTCAGCACAAAAGCAGGAAAACCAATACGGAGGCATAAGTAGGGGAGTTACTCCATACTCAGGCAGAGATAAGGTGAATCTGCCAGCTATATAAATGGTAATGTGAGCTGCAATTGGCTGACAGACAGGTTACCTGATAGGAAATAGCTAAATCCAAATTATTAAATACACCTGAGAAGGCGGGATATTCCAGGACATTAGTGTGATAATTACCAGAAGCGCAGATTATTTGTATGCCTCCATGGTCTAGAGAAAAGCTCAATGCCTCTGGAGTTACCAACGCAGGTTTGAATCGTGGGCCCGGCCCCTTACAAATACAAAGGGTTAAGTATCTTAGACTTCCGTATGTGGCAAGGGAGCAAGTGCCCAGTATCTGTTTAGATGGGCATGAATTTAAGGTCCTCCATCTTAGAGTTTCTAAAGGGGAGGATGTTAATAATGATTCCCATTAAAGGTACCCTAAGAGTGGGTAACCAAAAAGCTAGAGTTTGCATAAATGTCATAAATGAAAAGTGTGATATATTCTAAAACTAATGCATGTGAAGAGTTCTACAAGTATCTTATTGTATGATTCATCATCTTAATAAATATCATTCTTTTGTCTGGCACCAATTTTGTAAATTTTTCATGATTTTCTGTTATAAAATGTTGGCATCATTTTTATTGCAGAATAAACTATTGCTATGGAAATTTTGTCAAAAGAGAGCTACATTTACCATATGATTATGTATATTGTATATGTATATTTATAAAGCACCACAAAGTTACGCAGCGCTGTTACGCAATACAGTTATAATCCAGACAAAGGAAAAGTGCTTAATAAAGAACAAGTGAAGGAAATTACGAGCATATAATTAAGAAAATACATCACTCTAAGTGCCAGGCCATGACTGAAACAAGAGGAAGGAGGTCCCTGCCCCATAGAGCTTACAATCTAAATTGGAGGAAGACTTACATATACATATAGGAATGCAACAAATGCAGTAACATAAAGTGTCAGTTCATTTGGCTATAGGTGTCAATTAAATAAGAAAATTAAAAAAATATATACATTTTGAATAAATAATTGCCTAAATATAAAATTTAGACATGAAAACTAGTCCTAGTGCTCCAAAGGTAAGATTTTAATTTAGATTTGAAGATATTGATGGATTTCTCTTGGCAGAGGTAGAGGGGTATAGAATTCCAAAGATAAGGGGCAGCAAGAGAGATGGGTTTAAGACAAGAATGGGCAGTCTTGGTGAGGGGTTCCCAAAGGAAGTTGTCTTGTGAAGAGCAGAGTTGACGGCTAGGAACATACAAGGAAACAAGGGAATATATGTAGGGAAAGGCAACAGAGCAAAGCACTTTGAATGTCAAAAGTAGGACACTGTAAATAATATGTTTAGTAACTGGGAGCGAAGGAGCCGACAGGAGTTGGGAGGGAGACTTCTGGGGAGAGAGGAAGATTATTCTAGCAGCAGAATTTAGAATAGAATGGAGCAGAGAAAGATGGAAAACCAGAAAGGCCAGTTAGAAGGGCATTGCAATAGTCCAATTGGGATAAGACAAGGGCACACATGAGGGTGTTACCAGCAGCCAGAGAGAGAAATGGATGGATCTTGGCAATGTTACAAAGGAAAAAGTGTCAGTGTTTAGCAGTGGTAGCAATGTGCTTATAGATGGAAAGAGCAGTGTCAAAAGTCACCCCCAGAAAACATGCATAAGTAACAGGGATAATGATGACATCATCAATTGAAATGGAAAAGGAGAGAGCAGGACCAAGTATAGGTGGGAGAATAATTAGTTCAGTTTTTTCAAGATTTAGGGGGAATTCACCATTCAGCGAAGTGAGCTCCAAAGCCTTCGGTTCACTTCGCAAATGGTATTATGCGCATGCTGATGTCCTGCGTGCGGACATCAGCATGTGCATTAAAGGGATTCCGTCTTGGCAAGGCAACTCTTTTGGTCTCGCCGAGACGGGAATCTCTTTAATGCGCATGCTGATGTCCATGCGCAGGACATCAGCATGCGCATAATACCATTTGCGAAGTGAGCCAAAGGCTTCGGAGCTCACTTCGCTGAATGGTGAATTCCTCCCTTAGTTTGAGACAGCGCCGGGCCATCCAAGAGGAGATAGCCAGGAGACAGTTAGAGATTTTAGTATTGACTTCAGGTGTAATGCAGAGGCAGATAAGTAAATTTGGGTGTTATCTGCATATAGGTGGCATTTAAGATCAAACGAGCTAATGATGTCACCCAGGGAAAGCATGTACAGGAAGACCAGGAGGGGACTAAGGCCAGAGCCTTGAGGTACCACCACACTAAGCAGGATAGGAAAAGAAGAGTCATTAGCACGGGAGACAAAGAAGGAGCAATCAGAAAGGTAGGAAGTCAGCAAAACGCAGCTTGATTACAGACACTAAGCACATGTTGAATCTGAGCAAGTAGGGAGTGATCAACAGTATCAAATAGTGAGTGATCAACAGTATATAATTCTGTGGTTTATAATCATTTAGTTATCACTATTTATTTCTATAAATTTGCAACCAATATCTGCTATGAACTGTTCCTGCTACTGTACATAAGACATTAAAAAGGAAACTGAACTAGATGAGCAAGCAATTATCATGATGCGACATATTCTAGGATTTCATTAGTATAACTATAATTTCGAGTCATAAAGTATGATATACATGTTGTATCTTTGAAGGTGAAAAATAGGTAAAAGCAGGTATTTTTCAGTAATTTAGGCATTTATATGTAAAGGGACTATCCTAAGTTTTTGGTATGCTTTACTTCTACACCTACTGGGTTCTTAGAATGTCAGAAAATCTTTCAGTGGCACAAAGCACCTGCTTTAGACTGATATGTTTCAGACATTCTAGTCCTCAAAAGAGAACAGAGCATGTGCTGTGATACAAAAGTGACTTTCACCGAGGATTTCATTAAAGTCTTATAAGGGGGTTATTCACTAAAGTGAGAATTTGACTGTCAAATTCTCAAACAGCGGATTCCCTTATCAAATCCACGACTGCGACAATTCTCCCATTGTAAAGTCGTGACCTCGACCATTTTTAAAGTTGCAACTGTGACAATTTTCCATAATAAAGTCATGAATGTGACAATATTCTCATTATAAAGACGTAACTGTGACAGTAGCAGCCTATTGCAACTGTCTTTAGCTGGCAAATTCACACCTACAGTATATGCAACAATTTGGACTTTAGTAAATAACCACCTATAGAGTCATGGTGACTTCCTGAGCTGGTAAGCTAAATTAAGACAATGCTACCTAGTAAATTTATGCAAGGTAGTGCTAAACAGTGTATTGTTGTGGCCATAGAGCATATTGCCATGATTTGTCTTGTAGTAGTTTCAGTTCATAGTCAAGTGTAATTAGTGGTGTCGAAAATTCATCACTAAAAACCATATTTTATTGAAGTGATGTCACCATTATATGGATTTGTTTAAAGGAATGTCACCATAATAATCTTTTTCTACATTAATGACCACATAATGGCAATCAGCATGAATTTTCATACAAAATATCACTAATCTGTTTTGTTTTTGTTGCAATTATTGTTGCCAGAGAACAGATGAATAGATTACATTTGGCAATAGAGTGACATTTTCTTAGCCTTTTATGAATGAAATCTCACCAGAAGAGTAGCAGTAAACTTGGTTTAAGCCCTCCAATTCACCATCTTCATTTGACCTGTGCCTTGGATGTTATTACTCAGATTTTTGCATCAAATAGACATACAATGGTGCAGAAATAGGCAATAGGTGTAATGTCGCGATCTGTAAGACAGTTCTCCAAACTGTAGAAAATGATGAATTTTGCTGAATATGCAACATTGCAGAAGTGGCGACTTTGTTATAAATTCATGCATCTACAGGACAATTCAGACCAGTAAAGACTGATGAATTCAATGAAGCAGCTTCTGTCATATGAAACATTTGCACAGTTTAATGACGGTGGCCCAGTGGTTAACACTGCTGCCTCCCAGTTCTGGGTTCAATTCTACCCTATTCTTCATCTGCATGGAGTTTGTATGTTCTCCCTGCACTTGCGTGGGTTTCCTCCCTCAATCCAAACACATACATCTGTGTCTGTGACTGAATAGGGAAACTAGATTGTAAGCTCCACGAGGCAGGGACTGAAGTGAATGACGAATCTCTGTAAAGTGCTGCATAATATAGTAGCGCTATATAAAAAATGCTAAAAAAAAGAAAATGTTTAGGGAGGAAAATGTTAACCAAAAAATGACAAGAATAAAATATATTTTGCTTTATAGAAAGAATGACATACAATACTTGGGAATTTCAACTAGGCAAAACAGAGCCTTCTTATACTAACCCTATATAATACAGAGTAGGGTCATGTATTTTATTGCAAGGACGCAGTAAATTCGTTTTTGCAATTTAAAAACAAGATTAAGGGGGTTATTCAGGAAGCTCCGAAGTGAGGCGTAAGAGCGAGAGCATAAGAGTCTCCTCGCCGGGAGGGGAATCCCTTTAATGCGCATGCTGATGTCCGTGTTCAGGACATCAGCATGCGCATGTCACTTGTTCCGAAGTGAGGCGAACACTACGCGCCTCACTTCGGAGCTTCCTGAATAACCCCCTAAATTGCTATACTTTTAAACTCTGAGTAACAAGCATAAATATGGCAAAGTAATATAAATGAAAATTATTGGCGGTAAAGAGAGAAATGACAGGCTTTTTAAATGACTTAAGTCATAAGGGTCAAAGTGAGCTTTTAGTAATTACAGGGAAAGCAAAAGGTTGGTTGAAATTGAAACAAACAAAAAAAAAATCTAAAATTGCTACAGAAAAGGGAGACAAATCTCGATTATTTTCCATTAACATAAACAACAAATAAGTGAAGCTTTTAAAGTGTAAGCCACTAAAATAGAAAAATGTAAAGAGTCAATGATAACAATAGAGAGAAAGCTGCGTTACGTGAATTCTTTTCAACTTGTTTTTTTTTTTTCAATTTAAATGAAAAATATTCTTTTATTATTCACCATGAGAAATAATAATAATAGATTATGATAAAAACCTTTTTTTTTTTTTAGTTTATGTCCTGAGGGTTATTACCAAGGGGCTGTGATGAATATTAGATGATGTGCCATTATTTCTAGGAAATAGGGAATGACAGTGACAGGTATGCTGGAGTAAACCACAGTTATCAACAGGAAATGACAAATCCCTTTATTACCTGCTATCCCGATCCAGTAACCAGCGCATGCCCATTATCCCCTTGCCTTTAAAGCTGACTCTATAAAAGAAGAAAAATTACTTTTAATCTACAAACCAGTTTGCAAGATTTTTGGTAACTTTAAAAACTCAGTACTGGGTAAAACATTTCCCAAGCAGTATCTGGACCAAAAAAAAAATAAAATAATAATATATTGTAAAAATGAAAAAGAAGGGAATCTGTAATAATTATATTGCAATTGAATAAATATGATCTGCCTTAAAAATAGCCTCTATGGATTTCATAAAAAAAAAAAAAAAGGTTATAGGGAGCTAGTCGAATACATTTCTACCTGTAATATATTATACAAACCCCAAAACCAGAAAAGTTGGCACGTTGTGTAAATCGTAAATAAAAAC
>WMED01012225.1:0-14903 GCA_019650415.1 Pipa parva
GGGGGAACATTTGGGGCAGGTGAGGCACATTTGGGGCAGGGGAGGCAATCAGGGTCTTGGAGGGGCTGAAGGGACACATCTAGGGATTAGGGGACACATCTGGTGCTGAGGGGAGCAGATTTGGGGCTGAGGGGGGCAAATTTAGGGCAGGGGAGGCACATTTGGGTCCAGGGGCAATTGAGGGGGTCTGGGGGCAACTGGGGGGGTCTGGGTGCAGTTGAGGGGTCCAGTGGTAATGTGGGGGGGTCCGGGGGCCATGTGGAGCCCTAACCCACACTTACCCGCAGAGCTGCGCAGCCACGTGCTGCCGGCTAGCTAGCCAGGAATCAGGAAGTGAGACCGGGAGTACTGATTACGTGTACTCCCGGTCTCCTCCTATTGGCTCATGTAACCGATCGGGTCTCATGAGCCTCCCCCTAGCCACCGGGAAAGACAAATTTGTCTTTCCCCTTGTGGATTACAGCGTTACACTGGCAAAAAAACGCCTGGTGTAGCGCTGAAAGCCTTTGATTATGTACCCCGTAACTCTCACGGGGTAGGTAGTTCTGGCCACCCGAAGTTACCCCGTGAGAGGTACGGGGTACGTAGTCAAAGGGTTAAAATGTATAAAATACATATTTATGCTGTTATAATTATCTGTAACAGACTTTTTTTTTTAAAATATTGCATACCTTTTATAAAACATTTAAAAAGGCCTTAATGTGACACAGATTACAATATAATGTATAATTATATACAATGTATAACTGTATTATCACTATAAATCATTAAGCATTGGAAATAATCACTTACAATGGTCAAAATGAACTTTAGTATTTAAATACATTTATTATTAAATTTGATCATAATCGTGGATCAGCGTCCCTTTCATACAAATAGATTACGACTTGGTTTGGTATTCTGGACAATTTAGGATCCATTATTGAACTAAATCCAAAAAAATATAGATCGGTACAATTACAGGAAATGACTTCAATGCAAAGTGTTTTCACCACACACACTACTGTTTAGAAATCTCTAAACTTAAAGGGGCACTATAGTGCTGATATACCTGCACACATACAAACGCAACTCCTTTATACTATGCCAATTTCTGACACAAATAGTTAAAAAAAACATTCATGGAAAAAGTAACACTTGCCATTTGATTCCCTTAATTAGTTTTCCTGAGAGTTGACATTATGTCCTCCCCCTCCCAAATCAGAGAATAAAAAGCTGCCTGACTGCTATTGGCTAAGCACTGTGCTGACCTTTTGGCTGCATAAATTAAGTAGGAGAGCAGGAGATTTCAGAGGGAAAGCTGACTTGTGTGCAGGCGTTATGTACTAATAGTGGGGGGAGGGTAACTTTTCATGGAAAACTGGTCAGTACACATCACACACATGTTCTGGTGCAGGACTTTATCAGTGCTGCCTACTCAATCATTCTGTGTCACATATGAAAAAAAACTGGAAAGGAAAAGCGCAAATTCTGTGTCACATGAAACATCTACTGGGGAGAAACGCTTCTCATTAAGGTATAGTACTGTGTATGTAAAGATGTAAAATTACTATAGTTCTCCTTTAAGTATTTATGAAATGATTTTTGAATCATGTATAAAATAATCTTTTCTTTTTTTTTACTTAATAATACTATCACAAAGAGTGTCTAATCGTAGTTGTGCTTGCTGAAACAAGCGTGTGAAAATTTTGGTTACAACAAACTTTGAACATACATGTTAAAATAAAATGAATAAAACTTATTTGTAACATGTGGGCAGGAATTAACCTTCACTGCTTTTCTAACAACAGACCACATGATTCTTACACATCTAAAATGTCAAAAAGACCTGTGAAAACCCCAGGAAAACGCAACTTCAGTAAATCTGATTAACTTTAATAGATGTCAGTCTCATTCATCAAATGTTCTACATTCATGTAGAATATCTGTGATATGGCACAAAGAAACAGAACACATAAGCAATATACCCAATGAAAGGTGGATTTGTGATGATAATAGATAAATAAAGATTTTATAATAATGATGTAGACTTAAGGAACCAAGCAGTCCAAAAATACCACCAAACCATTCCCACAGCATAATTGCATCATTTAGCTCTGCCACTGCCCGCTTGTCCAATCCAGCACTTTACTTGTTGTAAAGAGAAAGCAATAAAATTAATGAATTTAACTTCAAAGAAAACATTTTGTTATATTTGAATAACTTCCATGCCTATCCAAATAGGAATTTTTGTGGTGTTACTGTTCGTTTTACTCTAATTGTATGGGCACCAGTAGCGAGCTGGGTATTATATACTGGACTGAGGGGGAGAAAGGAGAGTGGGGACTTGGGGAAAGTGACTTGGGCATAGTGTCAGACTGGCCTGCTAGGACAACAGGAGAATTCCCAGTAGCCCAGCACAACAGGGAAGACAATCTCCTCCATCACTGTCCTTGCATGTGACATCATATGCCACGTGACATTGGCCAGCAAGGGATTGGAGCCTACCAGTGGGCCAATTCCAAGCTAGTTTGATGCTGTGTAGATTCTCTGGGAATGGACCTAAATAACAGGACTGTCCCGCAGAATCTGGGACACTTAGGAGGTATGATATGGGTAAATGCACAGGAATACACAACCGTTTATACACAATTGAAGTGCATTCATTAATTATTTCACATTTATCATATCATGCCATTATATTTGAAACACACGTAATCATTTTGTATACAAAAAAAAGCATATAATAGTAAAACATGTGAACAGTGCACCATCCCTTTACAACTCACATTGTAGAAGGGTTTAGGTGCAATAATCTCTGGCATTAGCATACCAGCCTGGTTGAGGTTTAGCTCTGTAAACCTATTCTGTTCTGTAATAGTAGCTCTTAAATAATACAATGTTCTCTTATTCTAAGGCACTAGTAACAGAATAAAAGCAGTTGTAGCAGTTGTTCCACTTTATATTTCTTTGTTTATACAGAAGAAATGAAATTTCCTCCACTACTGTACTTCTGTTATTTACCGAGCTGAGTAACTCCTGTGCATTACAGTGTATTATATAGTATAGTGTATAGTATAGTATAGTATTATATCAAGTATACAGACAGACCAAATTTGAATGCAGCACCTTGGGGCTAACTTTAAACCAAGCAGGATTTAGCTGTGTGGACCAAGTGCAAAAGTGGATCCATGTGTATATACGATTTCCTGAATAAGTATGAAAAGCAGCATTTTCAAATGTTTGTTACAAGAATTGTGACAGGTTGCAGTTTGGCAACAACAGGAGAGCAACTGTGCATCTGTCCCAGCTAGCTTTATCCAATTAAGGGACTGTTTTCCCAACACAACAGGCACTATCTTGTAGGAACCAAACTCTATGACTAAAAAGCAAAGTCACATCACATTAACTGTGTCATGCTCCAGACTTGTAAGCCTGCCAAGCTGAGCTGAGCTCCACAGAAAGATATAACACCGCAGCTAATTAACGCCAGTCTATTCTGGGTGAAGGCGGTGTGACAGGGCAGAAATTAGCCCTGGATTGGGCTCGTACATCTTTGATGTTTTGCCAGGGTTATTTTCTCCGGCTGTACATCAGAGAAAGTGAGGCAGAAATAAAACCTGCGTGCACTGCATTTAGCATTTCCGCAGCTGTAAACATGTTAATGCGCCCTGTAGCTGTGAATTCAGTAGCCTGTGTACAAGATCTTAAACTTCACCATCTGGTCAAGAGCCAGCCATGAACAACTCCAGGAAGGCACATTGCACTGACCAAGGAGTTTAAAAATTCTCTAAAACAAAATGAATCAATCTGCCTCAAGTGGGCTGTACTGCTGCGTGAGTAACCAGAAAACCACTTGACCAGCTTGACAGGGTGGCATTTCCGTCTTTACCCACAATTCTTGCTTGAGCAGGGGTAAAACAAGATGTTTTGTAGAGCACAATAATAAAAGTAGCAAAGGCATTTTAAACAGATGTTTCCCTACAAACAGTTCTTACACACAAACAGTTCTTACACACAAACAGTTCTTACACACAAACAGTTCTTACACACAAACAGTTCTTACACACAAACAGTTCTTACACACAAATGAGAAGGACTTTCTTGTGTTAGCGGAATTCTGGCTGCCTGATTTCACCTAACAACTTCATTTCATTTTCTTGGTTTATTTTTCTTCTTTTCTTTTTTTCTAAATTATATAAAAATTTTAGTTGATGATGATTAGCCATTTAGTCGAAGTCGACTTTTGGCCACTTTATGGATCAGTCCTCTAAACTTTTAGTTACAAACCTCTTATTTACAATTAAAAGAACCAGTTACACCAGAAAAATAAAAACCCATTTGGATTGGCTATACAATTATTCCTACAACCTAACTAAGGATATGTCATTGTCAAAGTTAAATTCCTGATTTGGGTTGTTTTTCACTTTGCTAGTTGCAGACATCTTTAATGTGTTCCATCGACAGACCCCTGCCCAATCCCATTCATCCCGTTACTTTAGTTAATATATATTTATGAAGGTCCCTGAAAAGTACAAACAAGTGAAAGTAAATTAATTTTGAAAATAAAATAAAAATTTTTGGGAATCATTCAGAAATGTTGTATGTGAATATTACACACACATATATATGTGTGTAATATTCACATACAACATTTCTGAATGATTCCCAAAAAATTTTATTTTATTTTCAAAATTAATTTACTTTCATATATAAAATTAATATATATATACACATATACAGTATATATATACACACACACATATACATATATATAGTAAGTATAATGAACCAAATTTTACATTTTTGGTGATGCTTTTATATAGTCCCCCGGTTCCTAGGGCCACTTAACCTTTCCCACCATTTTACTAATGAAAAGGAATTAAACATCAAGCCTCAGAATATTATTATAAGATTATTTTTTGGCTTACAGAAAATAAATATGACGCAGAACACAAAGGGAAATAAAATCTATAATTAAAACCAGTTGCAACTGAATAGAATATCACAATCTACAATCTCTAATAGTAGTTACTCCTATGCAGTACTTCTGATTTGGTGCATTTCATGAATATGCATTATGCAAATTCCACTGTAAAATATCAAAATAATACAAATAAGGAATTTATATAAGTTAGGATAGAGTGGTCGTGTTAGTCCACAGATGCAAAAAAAAATATTGCAATATTTGGTGTTACTTTTTTTTATTGGACTAACAGTCATTTAAATAGATGAGCTTTCAGGAGATCCGTACTCCCTTTATCCCTTTTGTTAGAAAAAAACATTCAAATTGAAAATAAAAACGTTGAATAAGAAAATATGCTTAAAAAGAGTAAAGCTAGCAAAACATCAATACATAATAAAATAGCCAACCTCACTGCCTCCTAAATTGCTATATTAAAATTTCCATAATAGCTTTTTATCTTCGCTACTGGCAGACTAAAGATTACACAGCTCTGCAGAATCATGGATGCCATTTTGAACACATTAAATATGCAAATCGTGACCTGTGATGTACCTCCGTCTATGGCTGACAGCAGGCTACAATCACAGGTCTGATCAGTGCAGTGCATGATATATTTCATACTTGATCTGTTATGACCTGTGCCATGAACCCCACTGAGTCAGTTTCTGAGAGAGGGAGGGGGTGTATCTAACTTATACTGTTAAGGAACAATGTGATGAAGGAGCTCATAACCTCCTGATGGTGAGTCAGGTTTCAGCCTTCTCATTTTTACCTTTATGACCTATATTCTGACCAATTTAAAAAGGGATTAAGTAAAAGTTTAGTTCTTCTTTATAAGAAAAAGGGATGAATAATTTAGATTTCAAATTAAGGGGGGAATGCTTTTAAGGGTTATCAGGAGCTGATTCGTAAAGTGTGAATTCTCATTCTTAAATGAGCTTGCTACACTTCAGATCAAATCATCCATAAATAAATTGGCCTATTGTTGCTAATTAATGTCATCCTCACATGGATCTTCTGACAGTTGTTCATTATGTTCTTTCACTACCACCTTAAATATATTTATTTACATTTATAACTACATACTGACAATAAACAAGAAGCATCACCAGCAAGGGCAATGTTGACATATTGTAGTGGTATAGTCACAAGCTTTGTCACTGCTGAATATTTTGTATACATAACAACCATGTGTCTGTTCACTACTTTACCACCTTTTAGGTGGAAAAGTCAATCCAGCATATTTAAGTTTCTATGCCTTTTCAAATTGTCACTTAAGCACATGATAAACACCGTAACTGGCTATACACTTACTATGAAAGGATGCAAACTGGCATGCAAGTATATTTGGTGCTGTTTATTCACAGGACATTTT
The DNA here is from genome assembly GCA_019650415.1 of Pipa parva. Taxonomy (NCBI): domain Eukaryota; kingdom Metazoa; phylum Chordata; class Amphibia; order Anura; family Pipidae; genus Pipa; species Pipa parva. The sequence continues at coordinate 6,321 of WMED01012225.1, forward strand.
ATGACATAGAGGTAATTTTGTGAGCACAATTTCATTTCATATGTACAAAATGGCATTTTTGTGCACAGAATAAAATTTTGTTTAAAAATGCTATTTTGTATGCACAAAATTTTATTCTATGCATTAATGATTTTTTTAAGTGCACACAGAATTTCATCTTGTGCACAAAAACTTTTCTGTACACTGGATTTCATTCTGTGAACAAAATAAAATTCTCACCGCTCTGAATTAACTCCACTGTGGACAAGTCAGTGAAAGAAAATCAGGCATAGAGGGACTATGGGGGTTATTCGCTAAAGTCCGAATTGTTGCGTATAAGTGAAAATTTGCCAGATAAAGACATTTGCAATAGGCTGCTACTGTCCCAGTCACGTCTTTATAATGAGAATATTGATGCAGTCGCGACTTTGTTATGGGAAAATTGTCACAATCTTAACTTTAAAAAATTGTTGCGACTTTACAATGGGGAATTTGTAGTAGATTTGCTATGGGAATCCGCTGTTTGCGAATTCGACAGTTGAATTTGCACCTTAGTGAATAACTCCCTATACCTGTACAATCCAATAAATAAACCCCCACAGCATAAATGGTGGGCTGCTTGGAATCGTACTTTGAATTTATATTAGAAGTCTTTGATAATAACGATCTTGTTTTCAGCAGGCTGTATATGAGCAGGGTTCTCAAATTGTAGCGAAGCCTTTATTTGAGGAGTTAACCTCCTCAGGGACGCTGCAGTTTAGGATTTACTGTGCGGCTCTTGCTTATGGGGGGAATCTAGGTGTGACTGTTCATAGCTAGGGAAATGGGAACTTTATGGTTCTGTTCCTTATCATGTGGCTCCCTGGCCCTGCATGAGTGTTGTAATTGTGGGCTTGGGGTACTAATCTGCTGACATGGCAGAGATTGGGAAACTGCCAATTGCAGATCACATGCTTGAGGCAGAGGTGGGCTTAAATATGAAAAAGGAGGATAGCCATCTCCACTTGTTTTTTCATTTGCCACCTCTAAGTCTATGGCCCATTTGGACATTTAACACATGCATGTACAGGGGTTAATGTAGATGAGATCCCCACCCTTTTTGAATTGGTTTAATCACAGGGGTCGGACCAGCTTTGTGGGTCAAAGTTTAAAACTAATGACTGGCAAACACACTCCCCCGATCTACTCTTAGTTTGATTGGTTGAGAGGATGACTGTTAGCCATTTGAATCTCCCAATGAAAGTAGAGGAGTTGGACACTTAGATGCTAATTATACCATTGAATATAAAGAGGCAGACAACAAGCAGCAAGCATCTCTCACTCTGTAGCTGACACAGAAGGAAGTTTTAAAGGCATGTCCCTGAACTTGTTCTCGAAAAAGTCCCTGAAGGGGATGGAATGAGAGTTGAATTACTATATACTCCAGCTGTTAGTATACAGTATAACTCAGACTGCTGTTACTCTTATACTTTCTAACCTTCTTTTTCTCTTTTTTTTTTTTTTATACCTCTCTTCCTTGTTGCTCTCTTTTGTAGAAACCATCACCACCCTTTAGAAACGAAGCCCCGTACTGGGACTCAGAGCATCCAATTAGATGATGAGTCCCTTGAAGTGACTCAGGGAAGTGTTTTTTTCTTCCAATTTAGTGCAGCTTGTGTGTGATTAGTAAAGCAGCTCAGACATCCAATTACTGTTTTCATTTTTAGCTTTACATTTTCATTCACTTTTTTTTGAGGCTTATTCTAATTATATATACCATTAAAATTGATTTTAACAGTTGATACAATAATCAAGGTGCTGCAAAGGCATTTAGGTGATTAATTATTTCTTTCCTTTTTTTTTTTTTTTTTTTTTTTTTACAAAATTTGGTTTTGTGCACAGAATATAATTTTGAGGACAAATAGCATTTTGTGGGCACAGAATAAAATTCAGTGCATAACATATCAGTGTGTTAACATAAGGTCTATTCTGAATTTTCTCATCAATAAAAATTTTGTATCACAAGATTTCATATGTATATTTTGAAATTATGGTGATCCTAACAGTTTTGTACACCATAAAAAATTTTGTGCAATAAAATGCTATTTTGTAGTACAAATACATTTTATAGTGAATTGTGTGACCAGTAATAGTTATGTACACCAGAAGAAATTTTGTACCACAAAACCCTACATTGTAGTACAAAATGTATTTTGTGTCACAGGCCAAAATACTAACCTCAAATACACTTAAATTGGGCAAAATTTATTAAACTCAGAAAAGCCGTTTGCGCTTTTCCGAGTTTATTAACTCGGGAGAATGATCTGAAGTTTCTCCCAGTAAGTATCGTGAGATTTGACTCGTGCGATACTTGCCGTGACAAACCTTTTTAAATAAATATATCCATGGAAAGGTAGCTATATTGTATGGCTACCTTTTCATGGATATATTTAATTTCAAAGTTTCTCACAGTAAGTATCGCATGAGTCAAATCTTGCGATACTCACCGGGAGAAACTTCAAAGCATTCTTCCGATTAAACTCCAAAAAGTCTTTCCGAAAAGGCTTTTTGGAGTTTAATAAATTTCGCACATCAGATCAGTGTCTCAAAATATAAATATAAATTCAGTAAATACTAGTTTGTACAACATACATAGAAAATGTTGTTTGATACAGAGTTTATTTTTGTTTTATTCACTACTATTCTGTGACAACAAAATTATATTTCATGACACCAAAGAAGCAATTTGTGCCTTAAAAATTTTTTTTTTTTTTACAATCCAGCCATGATTTTGTGGCCATCCACATTTTTATTCCAAAAGTTAAAAAGATATTAAATGCAGTGCCAATATTATTTTTGTTCGCAGCATTCATTTTTATGTTAGCCCAAAAGTAACATCTGGTTCACAAAATAAGCAGTGAACAAATGGTGCCCCATCCAAATATACATCTGGCATGTTTGTTGTGAGAGAATTCCTGACAGAAAATAATGTTGTTTGCTGAATAAGGAAAATTATGTAAGAGTTTTTAGTAAATTCATGAGATTATAAATTCCCCTCCCCAACCTCACTTAGTGGTTTTTACCTTCTGTGTCAATTTACATTAATGAACATGCATTCCTATGTTTGTATTGATTCATTTATATAGCGCTGATATATTTATGCATCGCTTTACAGAAATTCATCATTCACTTCAGTTTCCCTATCTAGTCGTACACACACAGACACAGACGTATGTTTTTGGATTGTGGGAGGAAACTGAAGTCCAGGGTGGAATTGAACCGAGAACCCAGTGTAAGCAATATCACTTATCTTAACCGCCCGCTCCAGCGTCGGTCTTCTTCTAGGCATCCGACGCGCTCCTTACCTCCTCCGGCACTCGCGGCGTCTGGGCGCGCAGAGGAATGGCGCACACGTCGTGGACGCACGCTGATGACGCGGTTCGGCGCGGTCAGCTGACAGGCTCCTCTTCCTATATAAGGGGCCTGTCAGTTCACTATCGGTGCCCGAATATAGAGCTTGCATGGGATCTGTGGCTATAATAAACCCTGCCTGTGTCCTACCTTTACCATACCTAGAGTCTTCCAGCATTTGTTACTGCATTTTAGAATTATCCCTTGTTGCCTGACCAGTTCGAGGGGTCGTGACCTGGATAGGTTCTGCAGCTAAATCCTAACCTCCTTGCAGGGGCTCTAGGTGAACACCAGGCCTATCTTAGATTCCACGCTCTCAATACTGGTATATTAGCTGTATCCTCCTTCTCCTCTGCAAATCAGTGCATCTGACTATTGCACTTCCTGACAGCCAGCGCTGCAAGGCAGCAGTGTTAACCACTGAGCCACCACACTACCCAACCTTTTTCAGGTAGTTGTTTAAACACTTTGTAAAACCAGGTGTCTGACTCAAAGCATAGATAATATTTTTTTTTTAAAGAAAAACAGGGTAATACCTGTATGTTAATGAGGTGCAAAGTAAAGTGACAAAATCAGCTACAGATATTCTAATTAAAAAGGTGCAAATTGCTTTTAGCTCAATGTGTGTTAATTTTTCATTTTTTTTAAATCTGAGGATAGGAAATTTACATTACTTTCTGATACAGCGATTTGAGGCATTTTCCATATAAATGAAGACGGCATTTTTATTGCTTTTGTTAGTGTCCTTTCATCCAAATACTGAAAAGACAGAGCATATCTTCTCTTTACACAAGACAAACAATACAGAGGTAAAGCACACATTCATTCACACAGTGATCTAGATTGTGGGGCTTATAGCTAATCACAGGGTACTAGTGACAGTCAAATTCTCACTTTCATGAATAAGTCCCAGATCTACCTCTAACTGACTCCCACTCCTATAACAACCACTACTGCAACTTACATTTAAAGTGACATGCTAGCAGCTTCTCTTGGTGCTCAAAATTCTGCAGTGTTAAAATCTCAGTTGATATTGCCGTCCTATATCTTAATGTCTACTCAACGTCCGTTAATTTTTTATCAAAATAAAAAAAAATACTGATTTTTGGGAGTATGATATCATCGTGTATCTGATGCAAATACTGCAGATTTCCTAAGCAATTATAAGGTGTTAACCACAAAGACAGTTCTTGGAATAGAGCACTATCCATGAGGTGGGCTGAAGAATTTTTGCTAAACTTTATATGTATATATTTTTATTTATAAAGCACCACTAGGTTACACAACGCTGTACCATCCAACAATATAATTATAATACAGTAACAAGTAGACCTGTTACCTCAAAACTCAAATACTAAATTAAGTTCTACTAATTAAATTAACCTTTTTTTAAAATATATATACATACACATATATATATATATAAATATATATATATATATATATATACATACACATACACACATACACAGTATATATCTATATATTTTAAAAAATGCACCTTTATATAGCGTCTATCCATCATTTTCAAGAAAAGTCTGGCTGACAGGGAAAATTAGTGAAAAATGCTATATAAAAGGCACATTCCCTTAAAATAAATATACATTTAAAAAAACGTTCACTTCATTGATTTGAATGTATGAATAACTTTATTTATAAAGTGCCGCAGATTTATTACAACGCTACCCCTAGTAGCCATAATAAGAGTTCTAATAAAATCTATAGAGAAAATCTGTGGTAGAGTTATTTCTCACACATGTACATATAAAACTGTAATGGAACACAATAATCAGTGCACTTATATTTCACTATTTGTATAAAATGAGAATTAATGTTAATATGACTTAACTATAATTCAGGACAGGCAGACAGTCATTAAGCCATTGCAGACCTACAAATTCCTATCTCTTTTTAAAACTATGGTGTACCTACCCTTTAAAATATATTACTTTGTATCACGTATGCCACAAAAATAGCTCTTTCTCCTAGATGGGCCAGGAGGAACCTACTGCACATGTTGTGCTAAGGACACATGTTCTGTACTTTGTCTCCTCCCAATGTAAAAAACTTGGGAATCATTTAATAAAAACTCTAGAAGGGACGTGTGCTGACTGATCCATTCAGTGCATTTCTTTACCTTTCAGACTTGTTAGGGATATGTGACTATTTTCTTCTAGACAGACACTAAGGCCCTAATTCACCATTGTGCGAAGTGCACCGCGAAGCGTTCGGCTCACTTCGCACATGGGCCCTCATTCACCATAGTGCGAAGTGAGCCGCGAAGCGTTCGGCTCACTTCGCACATGGTGTTATGCGCATGCTGATGTCCTGTACGCGGACATCAGCATGTGCATTAAAGGGATTCCCCTTCTGGCGAGAGCACTCGAGTCTCCTCGCCGGGAGGGGAATCCCTTTAATGCACTCGCTGATGTCCGCGTGCAGGACATCAGCGGGCGCATAATACCATTTGTGAAGTGAGCCGAACACTTCGCAGCTCACTTCGCACAATGGTGAATTAGGGCCTAAGTTGGTTTATGGCACTTCCTGCATCATAACACAATGTATTCTCAATCAAGCCTTAGGCTAGGTTCACACTAGCATATTTGTGTGCGACGCATAAAAAAAAAAACTGCACTGTGAATCCCTATGGAACTTACCTTTCTCCCACCACACGAGCGCGCGAACATTTGTATCACACTTTTGCCAGTGTATGTACGCTATACAAAGAATCCGGCCAGATAGGAGGAGCTGCGAATGCCGAGGGAGCGCTCACACTGTATCAGGCAAGTACAACAGAAAAGCGCATCAAGAATGTAAGCTGGACTAAAATACACGGCGCATTTCTAGACATGCTTTTTTAAATGCACGGCGCTAAAAAGCACTAGTGTGAACCTAGCCTAAGGGGCTTTTTCATCAAAGTGTGAATTCAACTGTTGAGGTGAATTTGTAGAATTTTTGAAACTATTGGAGCACAGCGACTCAAAATGACACAAACAGCAGATTCCCATAGTGATTAAGCAGTTTCTCACTTAGTGTGGTGTAGTAATCTGGCAAAGTAAGTGTGGAGGGATCGGTGTAATCAGAGGGGATTAATTTTAGGGTTAATTTTATTTTAGTATTATGGGAAAATTGTAGAGTTAAATAAGTCATATATTATATTTTACTAACTTGTTTCTCTTTTTCCCTACAGACATTCAGCTGTAGTTCCATCTCTATTAAAGATTAGTTAGATAAATAGTGTGCATGGATCCTGAGATCCTCTGATTGCCCTTTAGGGAGTCAGGAAGGAATTTTTTTCCTCCTTAAGGGTTAGTCGAAACAATTACAGTAGGGAGTCTTCTTGGGCCAATTATCAAAGGAAACAGCCAGGGAATTGATGAGGTAGTAGCATGTCAACTAAAAAAACAAAAAGTTAGAAAAAATAATTAAAGGGGAACTGTAGTCAGATTACATCTTTACATATGCAGTACTTTGCCTTAGTGAGAAGCGTTTCCCCCCAGTAGTTGTTTCATGTGACGCAGAATGATTGAGTAGGCAGAACTGATAAACTCCCATATCAGGACATGTACTGGCCAGTTTTCCATGAAAAGGTCCCCTCCCCCAGACATTTTTGCCCTACTTACTACTTAGCACATGAGCACAAGTTAGCTTTCCCTCTGTAATCTCCTGCATTCCAACTTAATATACTGTATGTGGTCAAAAGGTCAACACACTGCTTAACCAATTGCAGTTAGGCAGCTTTTTCTTCTTATGTTGTCTGACTTGCAGAACAGAAAGAGGAGGCTGAGCGGGGGGAGGAAAATGACAACTCTAAGGAAAACTAATTAAGGGAAACAAACTGCAATTATTATTTCTTTCCTAAACATTTTTTAACTATTTGTATCAGCAATTGGCTTAGTATAAAGGAGTTTTTTTTTTTTTTATGTATGTGGGCAATTATATCAGCACTATAGTTCCCCTTTAATGTTTTGGCATAACTACTGAAATAAAAAAAATGAGCCTTTACTTCACCTTTAAATTGGAGGTTGCATTTTACTAACAGCATGTTTATGTATTTTTTTAAATAGAATTTTTTATATCCTTTTTCATGTGTGTCAAATATAATGGAATTATATATAAGGGTCCAATTACTTTAGGAACACAAAATAAGACCTTAAACTCTGTCTGCAGGTGCCAGCATACACATTCTGTCTTGGAATGAATAATTGGTCTCTATTTAATCTAGTATGTGTATAGTAACAAGTGTTAAATATCCATCAGACCAGAGTATGACAGTGAGGAAAGTTGGAAAAGTAATTTGATCATGAATCCTGTCACTAAATAGAAATCTCTAGAGACATTTACAACAAGAATAATTGTTTACAGTTGTCTACTTACCCTTATTAATTAAAATAAAGCTTCATTATCTATTATTTTGTAGGATAACTCCTTGCGGTCTATTATACATATGTTTTATTAGATAAAATAAAAAAATAATTCAAAGAATTGTCACTTTGAATTAGTAACTAACAAGAGAGCTGGAAAAGGCAGACAATACTACTAAAAAATACTGCATTTTATGGAGATTGTAGGTGATTTGCATATACTGATATGGTAGGATATCAATTACAAAAAGAATTTCTCTGCATGCGTATGTGCTGTATTCTGTGCGCGTATATTGATGATGTAGTTATACTGGCATATGTGAACCCTTTTAAAAAGGGAGCTGGTAATACAGCTTTATAATGATTTTGGCAAACTTTCATCTGATTGGAGCTAGGAATCTGTATTTTAAATCAGCTATTGGTATACTGCTCATTCTAACCAAAGGAATATGACATAAGCCAATAAACAGTGTATGAAATGTAGACCATTATATAAGCCTGTGCAAAAGGCATGTTTGAAATCAATTGAAACTGCCTGTAATACTTAAAGGAACACTAAAGTAAAAAAAAAACAAAACATAATAGTGTTCCTTTAATAAATAATGAAGCCAGACATCAGACAAAGAATGTTACTATGTTACTCAATTTTATATTATTTGTAAAACAAGTTTCAAAATAAAATATTTAAAAAATAAATAAATAAATAATGAAGCCACTGCCTCTTCCCCCATCAACACAAAGTCAGTGGTCAGTGGCCAGTGGCCACAGAGCATATACATCAGGGCTATTTAATTAGCGGCCCGGGGGCCACATCCGGCCCACGGACCCCCTTTGACTGGCCCAGATGCAT
>WMED01012226.1:0-14903 GCA_019650415.1 Pipa parva
TATATATATATGTATGTCATGTTCCATGGAGGATTTAAGGCTACACCCAAGAACTATGCAGAGAGGATGGTATAATGATTAAAATAAAGTTTTATTAAAAATGAATGGTGGAAACTTTCACTCATTCTGCTTCACTTTCACGCCACAGCAACCAAAGATGTAGAACAAAATGTGTTTCACAATTTAATTTCCAAGCTCCTTTTGCCGCCTCCCATTGTCCTATGGGAAGATTGCTGCAGCGACATGACCTCATCATGCATGTCCTGAAGCACGCCACCCCTCCCTTTGTGTCCCCACTGCCCTTAGGTTTGCTGGCTGTGGTTCCTCTGCAGAGGCTCATGGAAGGGAGAAGGTACTGTTTTTTTTTTTTAATTAAGAGCTGGAGTTCCATTTTAATGTGATTGGGATAGGTATTCCCCAACTTACCAGATATCACAAAATATTTCTTAGATTAATGTCAAAATACTATGAATAGGCAGAATTGATTATAAGGAAGGACATTGTCACCACTTGTCACAGCATGGTTACCACTGTTGTCCCGTATTAAACTGTTTCCTACATGGCAAGTGTCATTTACAGCTTATCCTATACATCATGCCTTACATTAATTGCCAGTTTAGTAAGAAAACACTTCCTGTTCTATAGGTCAGACTCCACTCCAGTAGTAATGAACCCTTACATTTTGATCTTTGCAATGTACCAAAGAAGAAACTTTTTTAAATAAATGTTTTTACTGATTTACTGTGTTTTTACATGCAAATCATATGACCTTTGTATTCCCAAGGTAGAGCACAACCATCCATCTTTTAACCCTTTCAATCTCTTCTTGTTCTGTGATTGTTGTGGATTGGGAAGCCAGCATAATACATTTGCACCAGTGAAATAGTCTGTGCTACATATACTACTGGTGGCACAGTTTGTGAGTTATAAAACTTTATAACCTATCATAAAGGCAAACAAATATTAATAGCGGAAATCAGAATGAACAGTTCAGTATCTTTCAAGGCAGAGTCATGGGGAGGGGAACCTTACCCTAATAAGTCCCTGATTGAGAGAAAGAGGTCTACCTTACCCTTTGGGAACCTCATCTTCATTGTCTCCTGGTGCAGTAATAGCTACTGATCTACCTGAATCTTTACCACTGGCAAAATCTGCTTTATCCTATGGAAAAATTGTCCTTACAGAAGACAAGGCATGCTGACCATATGTAGTGCATTTAATACAGAAATATATTGACCCATGGAGCTGACACCTTCATAGGAATGGATAACCAGTTGTTTTGGGCTACTGTACACCTGGGCATGTTTAGAAATCTTTTTGCATAAAATTGAACATTTCTAGAATAAAGAGAGGAAAAGAAAAAAATAAACCTGAAAGATTTTGGCTGAGCATGTATAGGAAAGCATTGATCAATCTTAGTAATTAAACTGGCAAATCCCAATCTGTAAAAGTGCATAGTACTGAAAACTATCTAGCAGTAAGGATTCATAACGTTTGGCCCACATCTTTTTGAATATCTAGCAGTAAGGATTCATAACGTTTGGCCCACATCTTTTTGAACATGCTCTCACATTACGCAGTTTTCCCTTGTTACAAAACATAATTTTACCATGGCAGACATTAGTGTTCATGTTGTAGTCCAATGTTTTAATAATTTTGTGATATTCATATCTGTTCTGTACTATGTATCAGTAGGTCCATCTTTTGTTGAATAAGTGGTGGGAAAGATCAAAAATTCCTACAAAATAAAAATCCTTATTTAACAAAAGCACAATTAAATCTGCACATTGTCTGTAGTATTTATCTGAGGATGCTGGGAACATCTTATGAAATTTTGTTGAAACAAAACACTTTAGCAGTATTTATTATTGCATTTCTTGAGAATTTAAGCCTTTGGTATATGCATTCGGTAAGATGAGGGCCTTTTTCCATGATGTGGAAGTGAAAACAAAGTATGATTTCCATTATTGCAATACTCATGGTTGAAAAAAAACAATTTTATATGTTGAGATAACAGAAGTTATCAAGAACTGATATAATGTAGCAGAGGCCTTTTAAAAACATTTAAGGGTGCAGGTTTTCAGATTCAGAGGAGAATAATACTCAAATATGAATAACGGTCCTGGGAAAAATAAGAGTCCATGATACTAAATGTTTAAGGGAGTTTCCTTAAAGGAAAAGTCCAGCCTCCAACAGTTATTTGTCTGTATGGCATTGTTAAATAAAATGCTTTTGCGTTAATGTATTTATTTCCATTTCTCTTCAGTTTTATAAGCACTTTCTTACAGACACTTCTTTCTCTCACCTACTTCCTCTTCAGGAGTTCATTTTGGAGTCTTAAGCCAGGGAATTGACTGAAAGACTTGAGTAACCAATCAGAAGAAATACCAGAGAGCTGCTGCACACATGCATCTGTTTATTTTCAGAATTCTTAAAGAAGCAGTTTAGACTACTGTTAGATATAGTTTTCTTGGTCTGTTGATATATGCATGCAGCAAACTACCAATAAAGTAGGTCCTGTCATTTATGAATAACTGACATTTATGTGGCCAACAAATTGGAAGTAGCAGATGCTTTTTTCAAGGATCACAGGGAGAACCATAGAACTAGGACACCACTAGAGGTGGCAGTTTTCAGGTCAGATTCATGGCCTACACTGAAGGAGCGCTCTCTCGCCTATAAGATAGCCGTGGCAGAGCTCTATCCCAACACAGGCGTGGTCATGTCACGCATCTGCGGCTGCAATTAAGAGGAAGGTGCTGGTGAGTGACATCACTTTTAGGCACTTAATGCCAAAAAAGGTTCGCCATCTCTGGACGAAGGCATATTGATCCTGGAAACAGGAACAAAGGTGGTACACATCTGGAAGTCGCCCTTTCACATCTGGAAGTCGCCCTTTCTAAGTCTATAAAAGGCCTTTAGGGGAACTATTATATGTCTGAAGAAAATGTGAGGTGATAGAAGACAAAGGTGTAGATTCTGCAGCGTTACATGCAGATAATTTGATGCTTGAAAGATGTGATAGACATGTTTTTGTGTAGTTTTACTGACATAAAATTTATTACAGCAGTGGTTCTCAACCTTTTCCTGGCCAGGACCCCTGGCGCTAATGTCACTGTGCATAGCGTGGTGATGTTGGGGCGAAACGTCATCACGTACATGCATCATGTGGAACCCTTATAAGAAGGGTCCTGTGGGTGCTTCCGGGTGCCGCAGCGGTTCTCGACCCCCGTGGGATGGGTGTGCAACCCCCGCCGGGGTCGGGACCAACAGGTTGAGAACTGCTGTATTACAGGGACATATAAGAAGGTAGATACAGTTTTCTGTGTTGCTGTTCATATAATTGCAAATATTATATGTATGTAGATATTGTGTGTCCATTATAGAATATATCATGGTTAAGTATTTACGAAATGGACAGTTCCCACAGGGGTTGGAACCTTTCAATCTAAAACCTCTGTTGAGTGACACCAGGGGATGACTGAAATAACTACTGATAAGTATGTCTCCCACAGATTTACATATCCTAGCTGTAAAGGATAGTGCATCTGAGACTATTCCAGAAAAGAATGGGTCAGATTTCAATATATGCCAATTATTTTGCTGATATGGTTTGGATATCAGTCCATTGACTATTATAGGTAGTTATAAATCGTGTAATGTCAGAGGTAGTTTTGATGTTTTTTGTTCAAGGCTTCTTGTTGTGTAAGTTTACTGACCTTATATTTAGCTGAAAGTACTAGGCTGGATGGATAATTCCTGTCTATTAATCATTTTCTGAGTTCATCTACTCTAATCGCAAAGTCAGTATTGTCACTACAGTTATGTTGAACTATTAGAAACTGACCTTTAGGTATTGACTTTTTAAGAGGAACAGGATGAAAGCTCATGTATGAAAGAAGACTGTTGGATGCTGTTGGTTTTTTGTAGAGGTCAGTGAAAAAAGAGCCATCCATGCCTTTTTTTAATAGTAATGTACAGAAAATCAATTTGACTGAAAGACAAATTATAAGTAAGTCTGATATTAAAGGAATCATCATTAAGAATATCTAAAAAGTCTTTAAGAATGTTCTCTAGACCCCACCACAGGATGAAAATATCAACTATATAGCGGAGCCAGACATGAATATGTGTAGCAAAAAATATTAGATCTTCGGAAAAAAATTATTTTTCCCACCAGTCAAGAAATAAATTGGCATAGATGGGGGTGCATTTAGCACCCATGGCAGTACCCATGGTTTGTAAGAAGAGTTTATTATAAAAAAAAATGTAGTAATGATGGAGTACAAAGTGAAGGAGCTCCAGTATTAGCTCATTTAAAGCAGGATTGTCCTGAGATTTCATGTCAAGCAAATAACTAACTGAATGAATACCAAGATTGTGAGTGAATAAGTATATCTTTGATTCTTTTTAATAAAGCCACCAGTACCACAAACATACAAAGGTAGACTTAGAATGTTTGGTTGTACAACATAATCTATAAGATCACATGAAGGTTCAGTTAAAGAAACTGATGCCTGCTATGATTATACTTCCTGGTGGATTCAGTATGTTCTTAAGGATTTTAGGTAACATGTATAAAGTGAGGATTACACAGTGGCTAGGAATAAGAAAATCTTTAGTTTGAGATGATATAAGGCCATATTCAAAGGCTCTTGTCACTATAAGTGTTAATTGTCTTTGAAAGGCCTTAGCAGGATCAGACTGTAATAAACGATATTGGGTAGTATTAAATAATTGACGATTGGCTTCTTTGAGATATAATTCAATGGGCCAAATAGCTATATCCCCCTTTATCAGATCATTTAAAAAGAACATCATCCCAGTCTTTTAATGCTTTAACCTTTTCCTATCCTTTCCAAAAATTCCTTTCCAATCCTTGGTCCCCTGGCAGGGGACATCAATATTACAGATGTATTTCAGACGTATTATTTCCTGCTAATTTCTTTGATAAAATTCATTTTTTCACCAAATTTTTCTCCAAAAATATTAGGATTTCAATGGGCGGAACAGGAAATTTTATTGGATAGGAAAAAGTTAAGTGCTTGATGTCTCTCATTATAAGAGAGATTATTATTATTATTATTTCTAATATCAAGTGCTCTTATATCATTTTGTAAACACTAATAATAAATTTGTAGACTCAGATAATCTGCAAAAGCAGGTGTAAATTGAGATTGAGGTTTGAATTTACAGAGAATTTGTTGCAATTAGTTGTTAAAAATTAAAGCTCCTACTCAAAACTGACCTTTGTCTGTCTGTCAGTGAATGTGTAGAGAGATCGATTATTCTTAAATCCTTTTGTGATTCTTCTGTAGTTGTTAGTATACTTGTTTGTGATCCCAGTAGCTCTTAGTCTGTGCTTGCTGGGGATAACCCCATTATTCTCTTTTTCTTAGTTCTGTGTTTCCCAGGCCTCGTTTTCCTCCTATAGAGGTGTCTGTACTGGAATCTAAAACATGTACACTACTGTTTGAATCTTTAGTATCTGTTTTATCTAAAAAGCATGTAGAATAGAGATGTCTGGAAAATTTACGTAGATTACCTGAATGCCTTCATTTATAGACAGTATTAAGAGAATAATCTCTGTCTAATCTGACCTTGTTTTTTTCTGAGCTAACGGAGTCAGTTTTATTAAGAGTATAATCCAAATCTGACTCAAATTTATTTAGCTCAGTAATAGAGCATTTAATTTAAAAATTACTAGTAAGTGTTTCAATTTCGGATTTAATAGTATCAAGATGTTGTTTGTCATGTTTGATCAATAAATCAATTAGTTTCATAGAACCAGTATGTAAAATACCTTCCCATTCTTTTCTGAAATCATTATCAGGCTGCCCTGAAGGTAACACAGTTTGTCGAAGGCCTCTCCTATTGTATCTTCATTATATATTTTCCTTTCCCCTCTTTTTTTTCCTATTTATCCACTTTTTTACATCACTATTTTAGGAATCATAATGTCCAAAGGAATTATCTAATTGGGAACAAAAAAGATTAGCGATACTCAAGGTTGTTTTTTAGACACTGAGGCAGCTAGACCATCACATAGAGACACAAATAAACACTCTGTGCAAAAAAAAAACATTAAAAAATGACATAGTAAATTAGCACAACTTTGGTGGAACACACAAACTTTAGAGAAAGGAGCTTAATATAATTCCGAGAGGCCTTTGACAAACTGTGTTACCTTCATGGCAACCTTATGATGATTTCAGAAAAGAATGGGAAAGTATTTTACATACTGGTTCTATGAAACAAAGTGATTTACTTATCAAACACATTTATAAACAACTACAGAAGGAACACAAAAGGATTTAAGAATAATCATTCTCTCTACACATTCACTAACAGACAGACATACAAAGGTCAGTTTGAGTATTTGTATGTAGTAGTAGTATTTGTACTACTAATTGCAACAAATACTCTGTAACTAAAGAGGTTTTCTTACTCTGCAGAAAATTAGCACTTAAAGAATACTATTCTATAAAAGATACTGACCTTACAGATGATTCTGATATCGATATATATACTACCTTTGATGGCCACACCCACAAAAACTTAAGTAAGTTCAAACCTCAATCTCAATTCACACTTGCTTTTGCAGATTAGAGTCTACAAATGTATCACTAGTGTTTACAAAATGATTTAAGAACACTCGATATTGGACATACCATACGTAATAATAATCTCTCTTATAGTGAACATCAAGTACTTAAAACACTAAAAAAATTGGGATGATGTTCTCTTTAAACAATTTGATAAAAGGGAACATAGCTATTTGGCCTATTGAATTATATCTCAAAGAAGCCAATTGTCCATTATCTAATAATGCCCAAAATCATTTATTAAAGTCTGATCCTGCTAAGGCCTTTCAAAGACAATTAACACTTATAGTGACAAGAGACTTTGAATGTGGCCTTATACCATCTCAAACCAAAGATTTTCTTATTCCTAGCCACTGTGTTATACCCACTTTTTACATATTACCTAAAATCCATAAGAACGTATTATATCCACCAGGTAGACCAATCATAGCAGGCATCAATTCTTTAACTGAACCTTCATGTGATCTTGTTTTACAACCACATATTCTAAGTCTAAATTTGCATGTTCGTGATACTGGTGACTTTATTAAAAAGAATAAAAGATATACCTACACACTCAGAACACATTTTAGTGACCTGTTATGTAGAATCTTTATACACCTGTCACAATCTTGGTATTCATTCAGTTAGTTATTTCCTTGACATGGAATCTCAGGACAATCCTGCTTTAAATGAGCTAATACTGGAGCTCCTTCACTTTGTACTCCAGTATAACTACTTCATTTTTTATAACAAACTCTTCTTACAAACCATGGGTACTGCCATGGGCGCTAAATGCACCCCCATCTATGCCAATTTATTTCTTGGCTGGTGGGGAAAAATAATGCTTTTTTTCCGAAAAGCTACTATTTTTTGCTACACATATTGATCTCTGGCTCTGCTATATAGATGATATTTTCATCCTGTGGTGGGGTCCAGAGAACATTCCTAAAGACTTTCTAGATATTCTTAATGATAATTAATTTAATATCAGATTTATGTATAATTTGTCTTTCAGTCAAATTGATTTTCTGTAAATTACTATTAAAAAAGGCATGGATGGCTCTTTTTTCACTGACCTCTACAAAAAACCAACAGCATCCAACAGTCTTCTTTCATACATGAGCTTTCATCCTGTTCTTCTTAAAAAGTCAATACCTAAAGGTCAGTTTCTATGAGTTTGATGTAACTGTAGTGACAATACTAACTTTGCGATTAGAGCAGAAGAACTCAGAAAACGATTAATAGACAGGAATTATCCATCCAGCCAAGTACTTTCAGCTAAACATAAGGTCAGTAAACTTACACAACAAGAAGCCTTGAACAGAAAAATCAAGAGTACCTTTGACATTACACGATTTATAACTACCTATAATAGTCAATGGACTGATATCCAAACCATATCAGCAAAAAATTGGCATATATTGAAATCAGACCCATTCTTTTCTGGAATAGTCTCAGATGCACTATCCTTTACAGCTAGGATATGTAAATCTGTGGGAGACATACTTATCAGTAGTCATTTTAGTTGTACCCTGGTGTCACTCAATAGAGGTTTTAGATTAAAACGTTCCAACCCCTGTGGGAACTAATTTTTTTAATATTTAAGCATGATATATTCTTTAATGGACACACACGGGCGAAATTTATTAAAATCTTAAAATACCGCTATCATGATATCGATAGCATCGATATCACAATAGCGATATTTTTATCGATATCTGAATTTACCAATATCGATATCGCGATAGTGCGGCCATTCTATCATTGAAATAAATGGCCGGCTGAAATTCAATATTGGTAAATTCCGATATCGCGGTATCGGTAAATTCCGATATCTCTATATCTGTAAAAATTAGCATTATCAGTAATTACCAATTTTAATAAATTTCGCCCACAATATCTACATAAATATAATATTTGCAATTATATTAATTGCAACACAGAAAACTGTATCTACCTTCTTATATGTCCCTGTAATAAATTTTATGTCAGTACAACTACTCCAAAACCTAAATCTTTCAAACCTCAAATTATCATGCACTTAACTCTGTAGAATATATACTAACTGTTCTCAACCTTTGGGGATCAAACGACATTCTCACAGGGGTTGCCTAAGACCTTCCAAACTGCTATGCTTTCTTGGATGATCGCCCCCCCTTTCTTTCCCCTGTCTCTACCTACCTCCTCCATGGCCCAGCTGTGTCTGCTGTAGTGCTTAGTGCTACAGCGTCCCTCCTCCCGGTAATGATGCAACTTCCTGTGAGTGGCAGGAAGTTGAATAATTACTGGAGAGAGGAACGCTGTAGCGCTAAGCTGTACAGCAGAGACAGCCAGGCCATGGATGAAGTAAGTAGGAACAGGGGAAAGGAGGAGGGCCAGTACTAAGATAGCACCCCCCTCCTTCAGATGGTAGAGACTAGGCAGGAAGGGGCAGCAATGTGTGGGAGGGGGGTTGTGGGGGAAGCAATGTGTGGGAAGGGGGTTGTGGGGGAAGAGAGAGTGAGAGGGGTGTTTTGGGTGCAGCACAGTATGGGGATGTTATGGGGCAAGTAGTTTAGGGGGAAGGAAAGCAGCATAGAGGAGGGGCAGCAGGGGATGAAAAGTAGCATGGAAGGGGGAAGGAAAGCAGCAGGATGGGGGACAGGGAAAACTTTACCTTTAAGAATTTTTTCTTTGGGGAGGACATCCTAATGAAATGGCCTATGCATGCCTATGGGGATTACACAGGCCCGAGGGGCAGCACTTGAGGATGACATCCTACTAGGAGCGCTGAGGAATAAGACATCTGCACACTGCTAGTACTTCTATGCAAAGGTGGCGATGATCTGATTCTTGTATGGGAGTTCTAATCAGTGAGCCCATAATGGAACTAGTAATTTTTAAGGAATCAATAAAACCATCTGGTCCAGGATCCCTATGTGGTTTTAAGTATATTGTCTTAAAAGAGAATTTCTGACTATTTGCTTAAGGAGTCACTTTCTAGTTTTCTGCGAGTTAGGGAGATTTAGTTTACCCAAAAATTCCTAAATTGCTAGGAGGGATATTGGTTATATCTAAATTGTACAAGGTTTAGTAGTAATCCCTAAAACCTTAAGAGATATCATTGAGGCTGTATATCTTCCAGAAATTATCTAGCAATTTAATAAACAGAATACATTACAGGATCTGTACATGCCTCATTTGATGCAATGTCTGGTTTTTAGCATAGTAAAAATCCTTAAAGGGGCACTATAGTGCCAATATAGCTGCATACATACATAGAAAACTCCTTTATACTAAGCCAATTGCTGACACAAATAGTTAAAAAAAAAAATGTATTCTTTCTTCCCTAAATTGTGGTTTCTTTCACTGTTTAGTTTTTAAGAGAGCTGACATTTTCCTCCCCCGCTCCTCTTTCTATTTTGAAAGTTAAGCAACACAAGAAGAAAAAGCTGCCTGACTAAGCAGTGTGCTGACCTTTTGGCCTTATAAATTAAGTTTGTTTACATTGGAATGCAGGAGATAACAGAGGGAAAGTTAACTTGTGCACATGCAGTAAGTAGTGCAAAAATGTTAGGGGGAGTGTACCTTTTCATGGAAAACTGGCTGTTTCACTTTATACACACACACACACACACACACACGCTTCCTGGTGTGGGAGTTTTGAAAAGCTGCTTAATCAATTCTCCTGTTTCACATGAAATAACTACTGGAGACAAATACTTCTCATTAAGGTATATTACTGGATATGTAAAGATGTAATCTGACTAGTTCCCCTCTAAGACATTCTAACATTCTGGCTTCATCAGTATGAAGCATAGGTATAGACTGTTAGGGCACACAATGCATAAGTCACTCATGATGTGTAGTCTATGTCTTCTTACCATAGCATGTTGTGGTATCTTTTTGGAGTTTTCTGTTCAATCAATCCCACTGTCCATCAAAACTCTGAGGTTGGTAAGGAGAGAAGAAAGGGAAATTAAATTACATGAACACCACAAATGGATATTTCAAACATCTTGATCGGTCCTTGATCCATCAGATTGTATGATGATCAAGAACAAGTGATTTCTATGTTACTACTGTATTTTACTGAAGCAGACTGTATCAGTGCTAAATGCTAATTACTTCCTGCCTTTCATTAGTTGCTTGTAAACAGATTGTTTGTTAGGTTTGTTCTCTTGTTTCCACTGTGGTTCCTATATACTATTCTGTTTCTTTCTCCTGCTGTAGAATTGCTTGTTCTGGAGCTGTTCTCCACTTATTATACCTGCTTTGACCATTCAGATCATATATCAATTGTGTCTGTCTATATTGTTAATCCTGGGTGGGGGTGGGGGGGTCATGGCCTGTAAGGAAGGGCCTGCCAATTGCAGTCCCAGTCCCCTTGCAGGGACTACTGTTGAAGATCAGGATTTATATTATACTTTTTGCAACAAGAGAAGCCGAAACCAAATTTCGCTGTCTCTGTGAAACTACATAGTCTCTGGAGGCATAAAATGCATAAGATATTTATAAGATCTCCCTTTTATGAGCAGGTTGTTTCTGTTAATACATGTATCTTTAATTGCAGGTCAATTGAATGCAAGCCGTCTGGTTAGTTTCTGCTATCACAACCACTTTTTTAAAAGCAATTGATGAATGCAAGGTGTGTAAATGAGATTATGAGTTACCACCTGAATGCATGAAAATCATTAACAATATCCACAGTTGTATATACATGTATAAACTAGATGGCATTCCCATTCAAAGGTCATTTTTTTCTAATGACTTTCTAGTCTCTATTTTGTTTTTCTATTATATGTTCCCTTCACAAGGTAGTTAGAGGTACTTTTTTGGTTGGAGGATCACATGTGCTATCCAGAGACATTCTGTTTTATCTTTTGTTTCAGGAGATTTCTAAACATGAAAGTGAATATTAAGGGTGGAAAAAGTGCTGGGACAAATATCTAATCGTACCAACCTAAAATTTTATATTGTGGAAAAAGAGGGAAACAGGCTTTAATGTACACAGGATACCAATGTTTAGTAATTCAAAGAAAAAAAATATTCTCTTACCAATCCTGTTCATATCACATGTAATCACACATATCACATATAATATGTGTGATATCACATCACAGAAGGCTTGTTGAAAGAGTCCAATTAGAGCGAAATTTATTAAACTCTGAAAGACTGCTCTGGGTCTTTCCGAGTTTACCAAGAGAAATCTCGCATTGTTCTTGAAAGATTTTTTTTCGATATTTTGAGATCGAGTTTTTTTATCTCTCTTTTTCAAATTTTTGTCGATGGAAAGGTAGCCATACTTTACATTAGTATAGCGTGGCTACCTTTTCATCGAAAATTTAAAAAAAAATCAAGATCAAAGATCTCGATCTTGAAAACTCCAAAAAAAATCTCACGAGAACAATGTGAGATTCCACTTGGTAAACTTGGAAAGACCGCTCTCAGGGGGGAATTCAGCAAGCTCCGAAGTGAGGCGCGTAGTGTTCGCCTCACTTCGGAACAACTGAAATGCGCATGCTGATGTCCTGCACGCGGACATCAGCATGCGCATTAAAGGGATTCCCCTCCCGGCGCGGACATCAGCATGCCCATTAAAGGGATTCTCCTCCCGGCGCGGACATCAGCACGCGCATTTCAGTTGTTCCGAAGTGAGGCAACACTACGCGCATGACTTCGGAGCTTGCTGAATTCCCCCCTCAGTCTTTCCGAGTTTAATAAGTTTCACCCTAA
Organism: Pipa parva; assembly: GCA_019650415.1. Classification (NCBI taxonomy): domain Eukaryota; kingdom Metazoa; phylum Chordata; class Amphibia; order Anura; family Pipidae; genus Pipa; species Pipa parva. Next base: position 12,303 of record WMED01012226.1, read on the forward strand.
GAAGACATAGCAGTGATATCGTTAGGAACTGCTGATTATGGAGTGACTGTTGGATTCTTGCCAGAAAACAACTTTTTATTTTTCATACGCATCTACAACTCCCAGTTCATGAAAGATTTTTTTTTTTTTTTAAGGAGAATGAATGGAAAACCTACTTTCCATGGCTTACATAATAATTAAAAGTGATTTCAGCATTTAATCTTATTTGTTTCAGTTTTTCATTTGTTACGGTACAATTTTACAATACTCCACTATTTGAAAATTCTTACAAATAATGTTCTGAGCTGATTTTATTAATATGACTTTTTCACATTTTTTCCAGCTTGTGGCCAATACTATTCTTTTTGTCAGCGTAAATTTGTCTGGGGTCTTCGTAAGAATTTTTACAGAAAGGGCCCAGCGTAAGGCATTCCTTCAGGCTAGGAACTGCATAGAGGACAGGCTGAGGCTGGAGGATGAAAATGAAAAACAGGTCAGTTAAATATTTTTAGCAGTTCTAATCAAATTAATCAAATTATGTTTCCACATGTTCCTCATATTTTCTTATTATTTTCAAATTTTAAAGGATAATCAGCCTCCATTGTACCAAAACATTGATTGATAATAATGTAGCTTAAAGCATTTTTTTAATATATATTATTAAAAAAATATAGTGAAGCACTTCATAAATATATTAAAATGAAACATAACATGCTACCTGATGGCCTGCCTGATCCCTCGTGTTCTGTACTATACAGCCGCCTACTAATGTGTATAGTCACTAACTACACAGAAAAGAATTGGGAGGTGCTGCCCTATGTTTAGCTCAATATATCACTGAAGGGCTTTACAATATTGTAATAATATCACAAAAAATTTAAAGAGGACCTGAGAGCTTCTACTTGTGTAGTGAAAGTAAATTATATTAACCAAATAACGCATTATTCATTTAATTTTGGTAAAAAAAAAATGTAATTTTAGTAAGTAGTACTTACTGTCAAGTACCCCCAATTTCCACATCGTGAACACCGCCATTTTGTTTAGGATCTGCCACTCAAATACTATATCCACGCCCCCAAATAGTTGTGGTTCCTCTCTTCCTCTCTAAAATCTTACGTTGATGCAATGTAATCGGAGAACACGCATTCCCTCCTCTCTACCCAGCACGTTACTAGAACATGCTTGATTTCATGCTATTTATTCTGCTGTCTCAGCAATCACTGCTAGAATAGAACAAGCACGTCTGATAGTAATTGCTGCCCTGGCCCAACACGAGTATAAATTTTAAAATACACTTATACTGAAGTACTCTGTAGAAATATTTGCATTTTTATATAGATATATATTTTTAAAAAAAGGCTTATTTCATTAGTGGAACCTAAATTAATATTCAAGTTTCGGACTGACAGATCCACTTTAAATTTATGTTGTCATTATTGAAAAACCTTTATACAATGGATGCTAGAGTTCCCTTTTCAAAATCTTAAAAAAAAATAATATAGTGGTTTATACATGGGAAAAGTAAGACATTTTATATAATTTTTATTGTTTTATATGAAAGTTGCTAATATGAACTCTGCCTGAATAGTATTAGCAATAATACTCTCTATTTTTATATTACTATACTATACTATGGTCTACATGGCTTAAAGGGACTCAAACCACCTATCTTTAATGATAACATTATTTCAGAGAATACTAAAAAAATGTATCTTGAAAGATTTGTCTTCTTTAGAGTACATATGTCTGAAAAAAACTGACTTGAGGATGTTTTCTGGTTTATTTTTTTACCCCACTGAATGAAAGCCAACAGTTTATAATACTGAGCAGTGAAATGAGTGAAACCAGCGAAAAAACAATATTTCACTTTGCATTTATCTTTAAAAAAAAACAGTTAGAAAGGTGAAAAAAAAGGAAAATGGCAAAAAGTTTGTTTCAACTGAAAATTGTTCTATGGCTAACCTGACATAAAAGATGTAGCAGCAAAGCCTGAAAGATAAGTGTGAACAATGAGAGATCTAAACACAATATTTTTATTGTAGCTAGAACAATGAGATATTATCATGTTTTTTTTTCCAGTTTACTAAGGCTGCTTAGTAACTGCTGCATTGATTTGCCAGTTTTATTCAGGACAACCTCCAAAGAGGTTAAACCAGTGGAAATCAACTTTTTTTTATTGCACTGAAAAAAGGTGAAGCATGTAGGTATTCATTCATGTCCATGTTCCTCATATCCTTAATAACAGGAAGCACATGGTCTATGAGATTTAGGTTTGTTATGCCTAAAATATTAATCAATTGCCACACCTTGTCATACTGTATATAGTACATATATAATAATGAGAATCAGGGTTACTAACCCTTGGAAAAGTTTGTAAGGGGGTGTCAGAAACAAACATTTTTTAGTGAGAACAGGAAGTACAGAAAGCAAGTGCAGGGGAGATTGGGAGAAAACAAGGGGAAATGGTTGGAAGTGAGGCTTGTAACTGGAGGGGGAGGAGCTAAAAAAACAACAGTTAGGGGAATGTGTGAGGTAAAGAAGAGAGAGAGAGAAAAAATATCATGTAAGCAGGTTCCCACTCTTTTTCTTACTCCTACTTTGGTATATAAATTAAACGGCCCT
>WMED01012227.1:0-14903 GCA_019650415.1 Pipa parva
GCTGCTGCATCCCTCACCCTCCACTATAAAGACGAACCCTCAAGATCTTACTTTCCAGGGGTGAGATCAACAATTTGGTAGATCTGGAATGGAGAGTGACTACTGTCAAAGGTACATGAAGACTGTCAGGCTAGATTCACATGCGTGTGAAAAAAGCCGTTCCGTGAATCGCTATGGAACTTACCTTGTTCAGGCCACATTATTGCACAACGCCAACAGGTAAAGTCAATTTTTGGCCGGCGTATATGTGCTGCGCATAAAAAAAAAAAAAAAAAAAAAAAAAAAAAAAAAAAAAAAAAAAAAAAAAAAAAGCCACATCGCAAATCCCTATGGAACTTACCTTGTTCTGGCCACACTAGCGTATAATGTGAACGCTTGTTGCATTTTGGTCGGCGTTTGCACTCTGTGCATAGAATACAGCCAGATAGGAGGAACTGCGGATGCCAAGGGAGCGTTCACACTGTATCAGGTAAGTATGATGGAAAAGCATGTCAAGAATATACGTCAGACTGAAATACACGGCGCATTTTCTAGTTGCGTTTCTAAATACACGGCACAAAAAAGCACTAGTGTGAATCTAGCCTCACGGTAGTGGTGTGAGGAAGCAACTAGTGCCCATGGATTGTGGGCCTAGGCACAGCCTCAACTACTGTGACTTTGATTCTGCCCATGAACAGTGAAGCTATTTCTCCTGCTGCTTCCTGCGTGAAACCACCAGTTTTTGGGCACCTTAAGGCAGCTCAATTCTGAGACCATTCCATTACAGACATGTTTTTCTGCATTGTTAGGTGAGGGGTTGCATTCATTTATTGTTATTTTGTTAAATTTTGCACTGAACTCAAAGGTGACTTCACTTATAACATTCTCAGCATTGTTTACTGTATCATATCATCTCCACACTCTGTAGAACATGCAGAGAATGACTGGATTCCTTGAAGGTATCCTTTCTGCGTTGTCCTAGAAAGTGAAGTTTCCTAGACTGCTAAATTCACAGTAAAGTTAAAATAATAAAGATCGTAGTAAACGTCTGCTGTAAATCCCACCATCTCTTGTTACACTATTAATAAATCCAGGGCTTCAGATTAGTAGAAAGTAAAAGTCTGGTTTACCAATAGAGGAAGAACAGAGCAGGAGTGTAATGGAAACATCTGGATAAGATTTAAAATCTGCAAGTAATTTGGTGAGCGTTAACCCTTCAGGTGCTGGAAGAGAGCTCTTGTAGCCATGGTTTGCTGTTAGGATGTTGTGAAGGCTTTTTGTTGTACTTTGCCCTGTTGGCACCCTCCACCACCCCAAAAAAAAAAAATGCCATAATTAATAAGACATGTGAGATGATAATTAACATATTTAAAACTAGTTTGGAGTAAATATATTAAATGTTTTTTTAAAGTTCTTTAAAATGATCACTGTAAGGGCCATAAAAACTATATTTGAAAAGAGGAAGATGGACAGTAGCAAAGCATGCTGCATGAAGAAACTTTGCTAGAAAAAAAACTAAACCATTTGTATACATGACTGTACGGTGTGCATTTCTCTCATGCTGCGCATATGCTTTTTTTCAGCTGGATCATAAACCAGATGGATGTGGAGACACCAGGGATCACTTGATGGAATTTGGCTTTGATTATTGCTATTGGTCCGTTGATCCTGAGGATTCCAAATATGCTTCTCAGGAAGTGGTATGTTCAATTATTTATCTGTCTGTTTATGGGCAATGCTGAAATACTAATCCACCACCTTGAATGTTATGTTGCTGATGATCATCAATAGTTGCCACTGTATGGTTTAGAATACACCTTCTCTGCGTTTTCTCTCCCCCTTCTTGGTGAAATCAATTTAACCTACTGGTTCAGTCACTAATTGTGGTTGATAGAAACCTCTGAAAAGTACTGCAATTTAAAAATAGCCTGCACAGGTTTTCATAGAGAATGTTCTAATGTTCTAATGTGCTGATCAGGACCATAACAACAAGTTTAAGGTACCAGAATAAATGTCTCAAATCCCCGAGGTACAGCAGCTGAAATTTAAAAAAGAAAGAAGTAAAAAAGCTGTTTTAGAAACAATGCTAAATAAGTTTCAAGGTGTATTAGAAATGTATTTTATTTTTAGTTTACCGAAAGGAAATTCTTTCCATTCTGTAAGTTATGAGGATATTGATAGTTACCTTGTAGTTCCATTCCGTGTGTGTGTATGGGAAGGTCAGGGAGGTCGAGGCAACAGTCACTGTTGTTGGAGTGTGTATTTTATCATACGCAGACCACAGACATGCCCCAAGTTTGTGATCAGTGTTTGTGCCTAAATTTGCAGATGATCTGGGTGTTTAGCTGTCAGCATTAACACCCTGATTTCCCATGTACCCCTTTTACTGATTGACAAAGTGCCAAGTAATAATAGGACTTTTGGTTTCTGAATGATATACATTTGCGTACCATAGGCTTAAAGTTTTTTGTTGTTTTCTGGACAGCCATACTATATAGTAATATTGTGTGTGTGTGTGTGTGTGTGTGTGTGTGTATATGCACCTGTTACTTCCTTCTATTTCATTTGTAATAAATATACCCCACAGCCATGCTTGTCCTATTAAATGATAGTTGACATATAAGAATTCACTGTCTAAGGACCATATTTATGTGCAACTCAATAAATCCTCTTCAAATGAAGAATGTAACTTTGTTTAATCAAAACACTGAGTATATCGGCATAGCATAAGTGCAGAGAGAGACCTTGTGTATGTTTATTACCTTCCTTATTCATGCAAAATACAGGTGTCAGATACATGTGCTATACTTTTCTCATTTGCGTACTTGTGCCATTTAAAACAATGCTAAAAAAAAGTCTGTTTAAAACAACAGACTGGTAAGGTTCCTAAAATCTACTTCCAAGCAGTGCTTTGGGTTTGCAGCAGTAAAGCATACCATGAGCCACATTGTTTGTGCCAGATCTGGGGTGGTCAGGATATTTATCTACTTCAGTATAAGCTACCTGTCTGGCTATTGTGGCTTAGTAAGTTTTAATGACATGCATAGGTGATGTTTTGCCTTTATCAAAGTGTACAGAATGAAGGCAAGCTCAGGCTTGTATGTTACCTGCTAACAATAAAACAATTGAGTTTTAACACTGTAGCTGTGTGATTGATTTCTTCCACAGTCAAGATTTGTTGCTGTTTGACTCTGTATTCAGGAAATAATCTTTGGAGACATTCAAGTTTTGCACAATGGTGGCATGTGGCTGGGACTAAGGCTAGGTTACATCACAGGCTATGTTGTACTAAATGTAAGGCAGATTGACAGCTTTGCCTCTTTTTTGTTAAGTTGATCTATACAGTGACTGATGGAAACAAATATTTATAGATCTAGGGGGTTATTCACTAAGGTGCAAATTCGACTCTCAAATTCTCAAACATCGGCTTCCCATAGCTAAATGATGATTGACATTATAGCTCCTCCTATCAGATCCCATAAATTACGATCTAGCAGGGATCTGATTGGAGAAGCTATAATGTCAATCATTATTTAGCCCTGCTCAGCCCGACTCACAAAGAAAAGTCAGGATGATAGGGAAGATGACAGAGAAACGCTGTATAAAGGTACATTTATTTTTTAAAATACATATATATTTACAAAAGCATTTATTTCATTAATAGAACCTAAATTAGTATTAGAGTTTTGAGGTGACAGGTACACTTTAATCCTATCCGTGCTGGATACCAAGCCTTAGCTGGCAAAAATCAGTTAGATTGTAAGCTCTACGCGGAAGGGACTTCCATCCTCTTCTCTTAGATGCTGCCTGGCACTTAGAGAAATTTATATTCATGATCCTATGCTTTTCATTTACTTCACTTGTACTATGTTATGCCCTTTACCCATGTCTATACTATATTTGTATTGCTGAACTGTACAGCAATGAGTAGAGTAACTTATTGGTACTTTATATATAAAATTATACATACATACAGCACAGACAGCTCCTCCGTTGCTGGCTGTCTGTGCTGTAGCGCTGAGCTGAGTGCTATAGCGATTCCTCTCCCCAGCACTGATTAAACTTTCATCAGTGCTGGGGAAGGAAATTGCTATAGCGCTCAGCGCTACAGCACAGACAGCCAGAGCCCCACCTGCAATACCTCTGCGCCCCACACTTTGAGAAACACTGGACTAGACAAATGTCTTTTATAGAAACACTGGATCCTCTTACCACAGCCCAATTGACACTGGTTAACACCGAGGTACAGAGTCTAAGGAGACCCCGGGTTTCACCCTTAATCCCCACAAAGAGATATGTACTTTGCTGCAATGTAACTCTTAAGTCACAACCCTAGAATTTAACCTCTCACTAGTGACAGCTAGACAATTACAGGATGCAGAGACAGCAGAACTGAAACTTCTCACAGGGAATTAAGTGGGAACAACTGTGAAAACTGTACCAAGATAGTATGCGAGCAGGACACCAGCATGGACACCGAAACAGGAATCAAAGCATTGACAGTAATAGAGGGCCACAAACCAGAAGACCAAGCAGCATGCCTGCTAACAAGGAAGCTTAGGTAATGAGTTCCTGAGCAGAGCAGAAATTAAATCTCCCATCATGTTCTCTAATTATTTATATGGTTCATAGATGGTTACTATACCTTTTTATTAGGTCAATACAAATTTAGTTAAAGAAGAACTAAAGCCTCCTAATAAATTAGATTTGTTCATTTAGCCTATATGCCAACAACACAATAAACCCACAGTCTTTCCCTTCCAAGCTGACTATTAATTATTTCTGCTTCCTTGGAATGCTTTATTTTAAGTACATGGCCTTTGTAGCATTTCTGTTCCACCCCCTGCTGAGAACCCTGTTGTCCTGGGCAATAGCTTTTTACAGAGCATGTCTGAAAACCATCACTGAGTGTATGCCTCATTGATATTTCTGTTTATTGAACCATTTGACATTTTCCAGCCAGTCAAACAATATGTGTGATAATGTGTCAGGATTCATTAACATATTATGGAGGATCCAATATGGCGGGTGTGAGATACTAGTACCATCAGTTCTATAAGATAGCACTACAGCCCAAAGTTAATGATTTGCTGCTTCATGACATACTCATTTAATATTCTAAAATATGTGCCATTCTCTATATACACTGTGCATAAAAGCAGCAAAGTGAAGTAAAAAATTGTAGTGCATGCATATTTATTTACCCAAATGGTTTGTTACTCCACAAATTCCCCATCACGATGCAAACAATTCTAATGAAACATTAAAAAGAACAAAAGCAAAGTTTCTTCAAAGCGTAGTTTATTCCATGACTAGGTACACAACAAGTTTCAAGCCATGACCCTTTATCAAGTGAACCTTAAAGGAGACCTAAAGTAAAAAAATAAAAAACAAGTGTTAAAATACTTACCTTCTACAGAGCCAATTGATTAGTCACCGCATGAGCTGTGCTATAATTAGCCGGCACTCGATGCTTCCCCTGGCACCTCCTGCATCGTGCGCTGGCTGACACAGAAGCCAGAGTGCAGTTCCTCCTTCTTCTTCCCCGGCTTCTACATCATCAATCTCATTGTGGGGAGCGTTCTCATTGGCCTCACACTGAACCTGATGATGTTTAAGCCCTGAAACACCCAAGGTGTTACGGGGGGGGAGGAGCCAGCGCTGTGAAGAAGCATTGGGGGAAGCATCTGGAGCCAGCTAATTACAGCACAGCTCATGCTGTGACTGTAATCAATCAGCTCAGTATAAGGTAAGTATTTTAACACTTATTTTTTATGTTTTGACGTTGGTTCTCTTTAAGTGCATACAAGCACAAACCAGGTTAAGGTCTGCACTTCACTTGAAGATTCACTTCAAGATTCAATTGATAAAGGGCCATGGGCTTTTTGTTTTAAAAAGCACAGACTGTCTTTATTGAAATGATATAAATTAGCTATAAACTGTTAATAATCATGCACACTCCCACAGCAAGAACAATAGCTCAGATTTTGCTCAGAGGAATGTATTGTGTTGATTAATTCTTAGTTAATAAATTCCACAAACCACCTCTGACAGACTAAAGTTGCAGCTGTTGGAATGAATGGATTTTATTATTCACCATGAACTGAGCGATCTCCTACAAGGTTATTTCAGATTCAGCTGTCCTTTTCAGAATGTGCCTTGGCACAAGCTTATGATAGAGAGATCCATGAGAAGGATAGTTTGGCTTTCTCCACTGCAGTGAAAAAGAAGCCAGAGACAATAATGCTGAACACATGGTTAGTATTCTGACATCACACTCTCCCTCCTTGCACTGCAACAAAGGATGACATGCATCTGCATAAATAAGATGGTACCATAGGTGCCATGCAGTACTGGCAGGATTATATTTTAAAGTGATTTAAGTTAATAGATCAAGTGTGAAATTGTGGTCCAGATGAAGAAAACAAGTGTTTCTTCCCAGTTATTTGTTCTTGCAAAATTGCTCCGCTATAATTTCTAAATGTGATGCTCTTTAAAGGGAAAGTATAGTCAAATTACATCTTTACTTGTGCAGTACTATACCTTAGTGAGAGACGTTTCTCCCCAGTAGTTGTTTAATGTGACACAGAATGATTGAGTAAGCAGCACTGATAACCTCTCGCACCAGGAAATGTGTGTGTGACATGTACTGGCCAGTTTTCCATGAAAAGGTACCCTCCCCTGGACATTTTTACCCTACTTACTACTTAGCACATGTGCATAAGTCGGCTTTCCCTTTGTAATCTCCTGCATTACTACTTAATTTATGCAGTCAAAAGGTCAGCACACTGCTTAACCAATAACATTTACCACACTTATTCCCCCTAGGTATGCTTAATGTAATAGTTGACCAAAGTTGATTTTCCCAGTGTAGTTTCTAGCCTAGTTCACTGTGCAAAACTGAAATCCTTTGATAATATCTGCACTTTCACTTGCTACTTGTAGCTATGTATCTTAAATGGCAACAACATTCTTTACTAAGAAGTCCCCAAATCCTTCAGCCTTAATGTGCACGAAGATCATGGAAATTCTTAGTAATTGGTATTGAGTTCCAGAACAGAATTTGTCAATGTAGCACTGAAGCTGTGTGACCATTGATGTGAAAGGCAGAAGAAAGGAAATCCTTTGCTAGGATACAGTTATGTTACAGATCAATGTCAGAAGATTAATGGCTGTGAAATACACAGACAGATAAGGCTTACCTGTTGAGTCTTTACTGTGACGATTATGAAATCCAAGATCCTGAATTTCTGCTTATTTTTCAAGCTTTACTGCAGGTCTTACTTATAAGATATGCTCTGCAGCATTATGTCTGGAGCCATACTACAACATTTTAAAGGTGACTGTCACCAAAAGAGTAAATGTCAATCATGTTGTAAATAGTTGAAATTTGGCATTTGTTTTTATTTTGTATGTGTGAGTTTGGTAACATTGTTTTGCTTCTCTCAGTATAAACCAGAATGCTTTGCTCAGATGTATCCTGGCACTCCTGGTACTTACCCTGGATGCTTGTGGGCAAAAATACACTGTATTCCGAATCCTTTCCTGTTTTTGTTATGAGAAATGCAGAAAAATACAATTATTTACATGTTTTGTTTCATCTTCATGGGGAAAAAGCTAGTCTTTTTTTTTTTTCCATTTGTTTCAGTGCCTAGACTTGGTAGTGATGCAATGTTTGGAAATTAGTCCCGTTCAGGAAAGGGTGCTTTGTACTGTAAGCATGAGATCACTACTTACATTGTAGTATTCACTAAGCAGTTTCCTTACTCTATTTCACTTTTAATTTGCATCATATAGATGGATGTTTCTTGTCAGGGTGAAGCAAGGTCCCCCTACCACCTCCTTAGAGTTTTTTTTTTTCAGTTTTCACATAATAATATGATTGTACTCTTCTCTGCTGCTTCCTACGATTATCATGCTGTCAATTTGTAGCACACAATGAGATTCTGTATCTGATAAAATAACTGCCTTTAGGCTCTGCCAGTGACATATTTGCCTAATTTACATTAGATTAAGGGTCGTTGTTTTCTAATAGTTTTGGTTGTTTTGTTTTTTTTGTGTTCCTGATACTGTCTTCCAGTTGTCCTGTATGATGGAGGCCCAGAGGCTAGTGGATAGGTACTATAAATACACTGTGTCGGAGTCCAGGAATATCCAAAACAATATTTCTGCAAAGAAAGCGCAACAGGGCACTCAATAGTGCCTGAATCTGCATGTAATATGACTGATAGAGAATACCCAAATGTCCCGAGATGGTATATGGGTGGGAATAAAAGGACACCAAACGATAAGGAGAAATGCAGTGAGAATGATCATTCTCACTGCATTTTATTCTCCTGAAGAAGCCGATCCCGGCGAAACGCATTGAGAGCAGTGTTTTATGGGCACACTTCACCCGGGCAACATATTTTGAAGGTATTTATGACAGCCTTAAATGGTGTTTAGTGTTTGCTCTTTTAATTCACATTGTATACTGCATACTCTGTTTGAGGTGTATGTTTACATCATCTTTTATTGTTTCATATATTAAAACTTTTTAAATTTTATACTCGTTGAGCGAGTTTTTCCTCCCCTTTCCCTATATGGGACACGGCTGGGGCTCTTTTTGATGGTGGATCCGGAGTGGTTCTATTTGGTCACACAAGTATCAATGATGTCTTTGATGAAGAAATACCATTACTGAAGAAGTTTTTGAAGGCTCATCCTATTTGAATATCTGGTAAGCAGTTGGCACATACATTTCATAGCTCTTATCATTTGGTGTCCTTTTATTCCCACCCATATACCGTCTCGGGGCGTTTGGGTATTCTCTATCAGTCATGTTACATGCAGATTCAGGCACTGTTGCGTGCCCTGTTGCGCTTTCTTTGCAGAAATATTGTTTTGGATATTCCTGGACTCCGACACTGTATTTATAGTACCTTATTTGCAAAATAAGTTCAGTGACCTATAGTTTTTATAAAGGAAATGTTTCCTTAGAGCATTGGTCATACACTGGCAGAGAGCTGGAATTATATCTAGGAAATGGCATGAGAAATGCAGATGGAAGGAAGCCAGCTGTACAAATAAAGATAAATGTTACAGACCCTGAACTGGTTTAAGTAAAATGAAATGGGATGGCTGGTAAACCTATTTTTAATTCTATTTAAAATCTTATGACACATATAAAGGGAGATCCTCTCCAGGGAATGTTTTCACATTGCATTGTTTTTCATTTCCTTTCTTTTTGTGGGAGACTTTGTTATACAGCCCCTGGGAGTGGTGAGCTGGCACGTGGCAGTGTTTAAGAACTGACCGTTTCATAAAAACATTTCTTTCTTTTTTTTTTTTTTATTTGAAATTTTTATTTCAACATTTATGTTAACAGAACAGATAATTACATTTTTAACATTTGTAAACATCAAAAGGTATATGACACTACAAGAGATACATTTCTAATATAGCAAAAAAGTGTACTTATTTTAGGTTTTTGTGATGCTGGACAGTCGTTGGTATGAAAAAATATAAACAAATTAAAATTTGTATGAGTCAGTTATTCTTAATCGTTCAGGAATAGTTCCAAACTCCTGATACGCCCCTCTGGTCTGCCCTATCTGCTTTAATGTATGGCAGCAGGACAGAGGGGAGCAATGGGAGGCTAAGATTATTCCTCATGTCCTCCTCATGGATGAAAAGGGCATGGACTGGCGCCCTTTCAGGTGGGTGCAGCTGCCCCCCATTGCCCCCTTCCTTCTGATGCCCATGTCTTATTATGCCCATGCATTATGAAAATGCAAATTGTTACACTTGCCAATCTTCACATATTTTCCAAGCATTATCTTCTGCTACGTGGCAAATTCACAATACAGCGGTACCTCGGTTTTCAAACGACTTGGATTTCAAACAAATTGATTTTCAACCACGAAATTCGAGAAAATTTTGTCTTGGAATCTGAACAAATATTTGGAACTCAAACACCCGAGATGAGCAGAATGGCATTCGCAGCATCAATACAAGTCAATCTGCGATTGGATTTCTAATGGGATAAATTGTTTTGGTTCTCAACCGCACTTCCAGAACAAATTGTGGTTGAGAACCAAGGTATCACTGTATGCTTACTGTATATTTTACATATTCACAATAAATTCAACTGTATATTTTACATGTTCACAGTAAATTCAACAAAATTTTGGATATTTCTATGGAAAATCCATGATATCCATAATTTTTGATGGGGAAAATTTGATATCGAAAATTCATTTGTGAATTTTCAATAATTTTCAAATTATTTTTATTGAATTTTTCAGTCAAAAACTGCCTTTTCAACTTTAATAAATTTCACTCTTAGTTGGAAGCAGACTTTCACCTTTTCTTTGCATTTCCAAAATGCAGATGTATTTGCTTGCAATTAAAAAAAAAAAATTATACCGACTCTTCCATAAGATTCATTTGTGGTGTAATCAATAAAATCGTCTGTCACAATGCGTTGTATTGTGGTAAGCTGGGCATTCATGATACAGATTGGTTGGAGGAACAAGTTAACTGCCTTTGGGAGATGTCCAAGAGATTTCTTCAGAATAGTATTGTCTAAAGGAACCGTTAAGCGACCAACAGTTATTTGTTTTTTAATTGTTACTGTTGCATTATTATTACAGTGGTACCTTGAGATACGAATTTAATTTGTTCCGAGACCGAGCTTGTAATTCAAACAATTCTTATCTCAAACAAATTATTCCCATTTTAAAAAATAGAAATTGAATTAATCTGTTCCAGTCCCTAGAAAAATCCTAGTACCTGTATTGTAAATTCAGGGAAAAGTACTACTGTATTAAATGGAGGCACGCTGGGAGTTGTATTCCAATGACTGGATGTGGATCCAGTGAATGTAACACTTTAATACTATGAAATAATAGGAAAAAAATGTTTAAAATGTTTTAGAATGGATAAAAATATATGCCTTGCAATGAAATAAAGGTGCTGTTACTATTTTGCAGTTTGGAGACAGCACATTCATGTTCTATATATTTTCCTTACAGTAAATTGGCAGTATGAGGGAATCACACATCCTGCTCCTTTACTCTGTAGAATTATGAGTGCAAGGCAGTAGCCATGAATTCATCATAGCTATCTTTTTTTTATACATTGCTAGGCATGTTTTACATACTGTGCAGTGATATTACATACGGTCTTCAACTCTGGCCGCTTTATTTAGCCGCTTGGAAAATCTGTGGACCGAGAGCTGAGTTAAATAAGTGGCTGTATGCACCAGTACTGGCCATTGGGAGAGGGGGTAGGGACAGGGAACTGCGATGCAGTTGCAGCGAACCCTGTGATTCTGCAACCTGAGCGACTTCCTGGTTAGCTTCCCGTATGACTGTTGGGTCGTATCTCGGATTTCAGCCCGTACAGTATATCAAACAGGAAACTGGTCCGAGACTCACTTCGTGTCTCAAAAAATTCGTATAATGAGCTGTTCGTATCTCAAGGTACCACTGTGTGTATGTATGTATGTATTCAACTTCAAAGACAACACTTTTACAAGTTGCCTATTTAAATAAATGAAGTGCCAAACTAAAGAGAGAGAGATGGAGCTTCTGTAAGAAAGCAGCACTGAAATGGAAAAAAAGTAAATATATATATATATTCAATATTTACTTTTTTTCCATTTCAGTGCTGCTTTCTTACAGAAGCTCCATCTCTCTCTCTTTAGTTTGGCACTTCATTTATTTAAATAGGCTACTTGTAAAAGTGTTGTCTTTGAAGTTGAATTTTTGACTTAATGTTTTCTGTCTGTTTTTAAATACAATATGCACCAAAACTCAAAGGAGTATAGATAAAAATCCAAGCTTTATTCAGTCTTTAATAAAACACCAGTAAGAGCAGTTTGCAGTCAGCCAGCAAGTAATAGGCCACAACTGAATGCATTTCTCGTTATGCATTTTGTCATCAATTAATTTTTATTTTTACTGAAAGCAGCCATGCTGTTAAACAGACCTCAACCAGTCCCATTGTTTTTATGACTCTTTAGATCAGGGCTGGGCAATTAAATTTCTCAGGAACCACATGAGAAATTGGAATGATTTTAGAGGGCCAGACTAGTATACTTAACTCTGTTCTACCCAATACCTATACTGTATAGTATTTGCTATAGAGAAGGGGTCAGCAACCTTTTGGGCTGAGAGAGCCATATACGTGCAGCTCTATGTGAGGCCAGCGGCTCTGGAATGGCAAGCAACCCGGAAGCTGGTGACGTCAATAGCTACGAATTGGCTAGCAACCCGAAAGCGCTGAGAGCTTTGTCTGTCTATGGCGCTTGCTGGTGATTAGCAGGCAGACTGTAATGAGCAGTGCTTGCATGTGAGCACCGCTTGTTACAGTCAAAGAGCCAGATGCAGCCATCAAAAGAGCCACATCTGGCTCAAGAGCCAGAGAGAGCACGCACGCTGTCGCCACCGCTGCCTTCAGTGCAGGCCGCAGACCCAACCTGACAGTTTTCAAGCTACATCCGTGACTTACACTGAAGGAGCTCTCCTCCCCCGACACAGGCGCGATGACATCACTCACCAGCTCCGGCACTTTGCGGGGACGGCGCCGGTGAGTGATGTCACTTTTTTGGCACCCAGAGTCGAAAAGGTTCGCCACTACTGGTTTATTCCAAATTTTCCAGCCTGTTGATTAAGCCACTGACTTAAATTGGAAGTAGGAAAGAGAGGAGTGGTTTCTCTAGGATTACGACTAGAATGTCATAATTGTCATAGATCTTTGTGTGAATGCTTACACATGCTTGGGGGGAAAAAACTATTGATTTATGATCTAGCACAACGTGGCTTATCGAAAGCTCAGAAAACCACACAAAACAGAAGATAATTGTTTTATACGGTTTTCTTTAAAAAAAAAAAAAAAAAAAAATTCAAAATAAACTTTTCATGTGAATCTGAAACCTATGTAAAGTAAGATATTGTTAGAAACAAATTCTCGTTGATCCTGATCAGCATGCTCCTGGGTAGGCCGAAGCAGAGGCAGATGTTCCAGTGGATGTGTCAGAACTGAAACAGGTTTATTTAAATATGGAAGATGTTGAAGTGGTAATACCTTTTTTTTTTTTTATCATTCACTGGGTTGTACAACTACAAAGTATTCAAGTTGTTTACATAAGAATGTTAATAATTCAAGTTAATTCATATGTTACTGTTTGTAACAATGTACAAAGTAATGTCTGTAACAATTAAAGTTCTACTGATACAGTGTATCCTGTACTGCTCATAGCACTATGCAGTCAATGTAAGTAAAACAATGGTGGAGTCAGGTACTGTTTTATACTTACTGTATGGCGCTATGAGTGGGCCTTCTCTGCTGTCAGTAGCACCTTTACGTTTTAGAAAATGAATGCTTGAAAATTATTTCTACTGACACACTAAGCCAGAAAATATAAACCAAATGTGTGAGACAAAGGGGTTATTCATCCAAAAGTGAATTCCCATACACTTTGTGTCAGTTCATCTGCTGCAAATTAAAGTAAGATGTGCATCTTCACTATTTAGTCATCGTGTAGATGAGAACTGCTGCAAAGTGAATTTTAAATGTCAGGTGAATCAGAGTGGTGTACTGCACTGAACTTGGGCATTTTGAAATTAAATAATGGTACCTTCACATGGTTTGGCCTAAAGGAGACAATGCCACCATAATCGTCTCTATCAACATTATAATTATACTGGCAAGATGCATGAACAATCATTAGAAGTTGAAGTATTACCATTTTGTAGCATTTTGGTCACTGTTTTTATTTTTCATAGTAGCGTAAATTGTGGAAATTGTTTTTTAAATTTGTTTGTGTTAGACCATTTCTTGCCTAGGCTAACATCTGGTTGCTGTAAAATGTCACTAGAATGTTACATGGAATCACTCCCTTAAGCCCTAAGTTCACTAGTTCCAGAAGGCCAAGTTACATCTCTGCATTCAAGCTAGTGCACCTTGGTGGAATTGTCACTTCATTCCTGATGAATACCATGATTGTCCAGGAATTAGCATTGAGTGGACACAAAGTGGTGTGTAAACATGTGACTGGCATAACTTAACAAACTGTGTGATACTTCACCACTTTGCAGACAGAGGATTATTATGGTCTTTGCTAAACAAATAAATAAAATTGGCAAAACGGCTATTTGTGGGGGAATGACAGATTTATGGGACAATTCACACTTTAATGAAATCCCCCCCCCACCCCCCTAGAGTGCCTAAAATGTTTTTGCACAGTGCTGTGTGTATGTAGGTTTGTAGACAATATGTGTTTCCAGGCTAAGGTGAATGTTTGTTAATGTGTTATATACAATACCAGGGCATACATTTGCAGGATAATCAGGGCTTATCTGTATTTTATATTTGAAACAATCCTATATTACACAACTATGACAAAAGCTTTGTATTTGTATGTTGTATTGCTCTTCCCTTGTATGTCTGGGTTTTGGGTTTATCTTTGGTTACCTGGAGAAAATGGAACTTCAAACATTTCTTCATTACTATAATCACAGTTTACCTACTGTGTAAATATTTGGCAAGGTTCCCTCATCCACCCTGTATACACACAAATGTAAAAAATAATCTAAACAGTACAAGGCTTGGTCAGATTCAGAACTCTTCCCTACCTCTACCTCCTCTGTGGCCTGGCTCCGTCTGCTGTAGAGCTGAGCGCTACAGCATTCCTCTTCCCAGCAGTGATTCAACTTCCTGATGATCACAGGAAGCTCCATCATTGCGGGGGGGGGGGGGGGGGGGGGGGGGGGGGGGGGGGGGGGGGGGGGGGGAGGAACACTGTAGCGCGCAGCACTACAGCAGAGAGAGCTGGGCCACAGAGGAGGTAGATAGGGACAGGGAAAAGGAGGGGGAGAGCACTAAGATAGCGCCCCCTACTTCAGGGAGTAGGAAGCAGGGGGCAGCACAGTGTGAGA
>WMED01012228.1:0-14902 GCA_019650415.1 Pipa parva
TTATATTTAATTTATATTTAAGTGATATGGTTGTGCTCGTTACCTTTGTTCTTTGGCTAACTGACAGGTTAGGTGGAGGACAGAAGTCAGAGGTTCCAAAAATCAAAAAAGGAGAACAAAGGGAAAAGAGGATACTGCTGCATATCAACTTAATTTCTTACTGCCTGGTCACTACCAACCAACTTTCTTACAACATAGTTCAGTCAACAAATGTTGGCAACTGAATTTATGATTAAATTAATATTTAAAGTGACAACAGAAAAAGAAAGTGTTTTGTGGACTGTCATAGCAGATATTCCTACACAGTACGTGCAGTGCTTTTTTTGTAAAAAAATATTTGCCGGTACTGCTCCTAACGCAGCACTAACACAGCCAGCCACTGTCTGTATGAATGACCTGATCAGTCATCAGATTTTCCAGTACGCCGTACCGGCTCGTACCACCACAAAAAAAGCACTGAGTACGTGTAAAAAAAAGGTTATCATTGATGCGATGCTGAATTAACTGATTTGTATTATCTTGCATTCTCTTTTTTCCTTTCCTGTTGTCAGAAATATTTTTATCTGATATAAACAGACAACTGCATAGACCCATTGTTTTCTAGTGAACACTAGATAAGATATATTTACTTTTAGGCTAGGTATACGCTGAGCGTATTTTTCTATTGTACTTCCCGGTGACAGTGTGAACACTCCCTCGGCATTCACATCACTTCCTGTGTGTTGCGTTTTGGGCGCGGCATATATACGCTGGCCAAAATGTGACATGCAGCGTTACAGTGTGTCCGGAACTAGGTAAGTATCATCGGCTTTTATTGAGCCGTAGTTTTTTTTCCCAGAAGCGTATGATGTGCTGTACATCATACGCTCATGTGAACCCAGCCTTAGAGAAAGCCCAAGAGTGAAGTAAATATATTTTCAAAATAAAATATCAATCTTATTAGAAATAATTTAGGTTGGGAGCACAGATTAAATATTATAGTAGATATAAAGGTATTTGGACCATTTTCACATGTTGGTGTTACTGTCCTTTAAAGGAGATGATGCAATCATTAAAAAAAGACTTATTTGTGCATCAAAGCACTTTGGAATTCAATGTTAGGTGCCATTAGCTTCTATTTTGCTTAGTGCTTCTATGGGGGAGTACATTTTCATATGTCCATTTAGATTGTATTTTATATAATGCTAACAGCTTGAGCAGCACTTTACAGAGATTCACCATTCACACCAGTTGCTGCCCAATGGAACTCTGCAATTTAGTTTTCCCCTATACAGTCACACACACACACAGAGACTAGGGCCACTTTAGTTGTGCTCCAATTAACCTAGTATGTTTTTTGGATTGCGAGAGGAAAACCACACAAGTACAGGATAAACATACAAACTCCATACAGATTAAATCCAGCCTGGAATTGAACCCAAAAGTGCAAGACAGCAATGCTAACTAAGTTAAGACTGTCTTTGAGGCACTGCCCCATTTATAGTTGGATTTTGAGACATGGAATCGTGATAGCCATTGGGGTTTACCAGGCAACCAACTAAGTCCTCTTTTCACAATGAAGGACTCCTACACTACAGGGGCTTAGAACTGCCCTTTGCTGTGTCTATGGCACAGCCTCTGAATGGCAAATGAAGCACCATTGGGGGAGTGGACAGATGGGTTTAGTTCTAATCCTTTTCTTTCTGCAGTGCTGGTGTTATTGGTTTCAATGAGAAATGGATAACTCTGTCTTAGCTTGGGCTCATTTAGCTAAGCAAATCTATATTTACCATAATTATATATAATATCAGGGGTAAGCATGGGTCCTCTATGTACAAAAGATGTTTTGTATTTGGGTTCAAATGTTATGTTAATAAATGTGCTATATTATACCATAAAAACACATTCTGTGCAAAAAGTGTGTAAATGAGAAAGAAAAATTAATATTACACTTCTAAAGGGCACTTGAGCCATACCAATAATCTTCTTGGTCCATTCATTTTTACCTGCCTATGTATACCTATCGGCTGCATAAGAACATGGCTTGGTATTTATATAGATTAGTTCATCTTTATGCTAAACACTGATTTGTACACAAGTAAACCTCAGACCAGCAAGTCATTTCATATTTCATGAGTGTATTAAAACCATTATTAAATGACCATTTCTTGAGTTGGCAAATGGGAGGTTGGCATTATGATTTAACAGCTTTGCATCTAGAAAAAAATTACATCTGCAACGCAGACCTTGCAGTGAAATTAAAAGCCGTAAGGTGGGGTGGGGGCTGCTTCAGAGAACTACAATATCTGACAAGTTGGTCAATTGGAGTATGCTTTGGATATGACCATATACAGCACAGTCAGTTAATATAATGCACGTAACTGGTCTTTAAGCCACTTTTAACATAAATTTGACTATTCAACATACATACTGTTTGATTTACTTGTATGCCAAACTGTACTTAACATTAGTAGATCTATTTAATGGAGCATATCTCAGCTTCAGTGTCTGTAGAACAGTAGACAGCATAATAGCAGGGAATGCCAAAAATGTAAAGGTACACCTCCTTCAAGCAAATATCCACTAGAGAGAGGTCTATTTCCCATGATGCCCAAAATTCACCACATTTAAAATGAGCAACACAGACATTGTCCAAACTGAGTAGGATGATATTTCCCTAGGCAAAAAAGGTAATGTAACTTATCAGCTGGGAGGCTGTTGGGAGACTGCACACTGATGTAGACACTCTCACCTGAACTAACAGATGTGCTACACACATTTAGATATTCTGCAGGAAACTGAACTCAGTAAGGGCACAGTGCACTGCGGCTGGTTAGTAAGAAGCAAAATGGGAATGCGCAGGATTTTCCTTCACCCAGGTGGATGGTTCTTACCTTCACTGACTGGTGTCTCTGGGATACAAATGTTCCTGTGTTACACACACTTCTCTCTGATGCCCTTTAATAACTGTGGAAATGCAGCTTACATTTCACAGAGAGGCGGAGAGTGGGCAGGGAATGAACTAAACTACACTAAGTGTCACTGATTCCCAGAGGAGGAGCTGGCTGAAGCACACGGCATATATTCTAGAGGGCATGCACTGGGTAATGGGCAAGCCACAGGGCATTATGCTACACATCACTTTTATGCTTAATAACAGTTATATAAGATTGCCTTTTGGAATTAAGAAGACATTTTTCTTCTTTTAGGTAAATTCAAATCTGGTTTTACTTTGTCTTTGCATCAGGTGTACAATTTAATCTTTCTCTTTGGGAAAGGGTTAAACCTGTAGGCTCCCCATACCACTTTCACTTATACATTGTCTACAGCTAAACAAATAAATTGCTGTTAAGTCTACAGTACTACAGTAATGTAAAGAGTGAGTTTACATCTGTGGCATATCCTTCTGCAATGTCTGAATGAGGTAAGATTAGACTGCTTGTGGTTAACAAAATAGTAGCAGAAACAGCCACACTTCCATACAAAGTGGATTAAGAATCAGACATCATTGTTTTTCACTTCTCTACTTTACTAAACATTATCTCCTTTATAAAACACAGTAGAACAGTGAATCAATGTGCACAAACATTATCTCCTTTATAAAACACAGTAGAACAGCGAATCAATTTGCGCACATTATGCCAGTATCGTGCAGCAATGGACCCACAAAATGTCCAGTGCAGCACAGTCCTCTATGAGACTTGCTGGTACCCAGGTGCCTTCCTTCCTTCATATAAGCAGGGCAGCTATAGTATTTTTCTTTACTTACCAGCTTCTCCTGATACAGAACCTACACACTGGCGAATTCGCACCTATACGCAACAATTCAGACTTTAGTGAATAACACCCTGAGAGAGGGCAGGGAGATAAGCACATGCAGTGGCCCTGGAGATCTAAGGACCCTTGCAGGCTTCAGGTATTAAATGTTCAAGTTTCATTGACTTTTTTGGTTTATTAGTATATATTTGTATGATAGCGCTTCTTTAAAAGCTATAATTAACATTATGTGTTCTTAATAGCAGAAATAAAAAAAATAATATTCTCGCGGTTTGTTGTGTTTCAATAAAAAAAATTTAAAAAAATTAACAATACGCTGACATTTCCTATTATATAAAGAACAGCCTCTACATACCCCCAACTATAACTTTACCTTTCTAATGAGTAAATACTTAATTTGATCAGGGAATTTGTAGCAAAATCTATTCTGAATTATTGTTCTGAGAATGATTTCAAGTGATACTATGAAAAAGGGAGTAGTGAACAGTAACACCAAAAAATGAAAATGCCTAGAAAACATTTATATTTACTATATATTCATTCTGCGCTTCACAAATTTATAAACTGAGTCTAGAAAGTAAGAATATTTCGCTTTAAAAATTGGGCTTTTCAGCACAATTCCTGAATGTGTTATCTAAATCATCCCAGAAAACAATGGGACAGGGAGAGGTTTATTTAACCAGCACATCCAAAAATAACTCCACACAGCAGGAAAAGCTGATTCTTATCTGTAGGTTTTGTAAATAAAGAGGTAAACATGTCATTTTTTTTTTATTTGTACATTAATATCCAAAAAATTGATGCTCCATGTACTTGCCTACATTGTAAACTTTCTGGTATCATAAACTACATATTATAGTTAAAGAACTCAATCAGCAAATTATGTGACCCTTTAAAATTCCTACTGAAAGATGGATTAGAGGGACATGATATTCATTTTCTAATTAATATTCTGGAAACTGTAATTACCAATAATTATTTTAGATTTCATAATAAATTAATAAATTCCCTGTGTTTGTATAAAGAATTTATTATGAAATCTAAAATAATTATTGGTAATTACAGTTTCCAGAATATTAATTAGAAAATGAATATCATGTCCCTCTAATCCATCTTTCAGTAGGAATTTTTTAAAGAGTATGTAAAGGCAGTTACAGTTCAAGGGTTAAATATATGCTAACCCTTACTTTTAACCCTTTAAGTATGTGGCAGGCATTATATTTAGCTTAAACTACTCCTACCTAATCATTTTCCCTCCACTCCAGGCATCTCCAGCAGCACAGGACATAGCCACGCCCCCTCCACCTCTATAACCAAGCCCCCTCTGCCGCCCTGCTATTCTGCGACTGTCTCATAGCAGATCCGGTCAGAGTGAAAGGGACTGCACATGTCCTGAGCTATTCAGCCATTCAGATATTGCCTGGATAGCTCTGGGAAGTTATCTGCTCTTCGTGAAGTCATCTACAATCTTGGTCAATGTTTCCTCTGTTGGTTCTGTCATAACACACTGCTGCAATACTCATCACAAAATTTCACAAGTCTCTTGCACACAATGCCACTGATGGCAGATCTACCTATGAAAAACTGAAGATGCAGAGCAGCAAAACTTTGCCCAGTGGGCAAAAAAAAAATAATTTTTCATATTATGAATTATAAGAACACCTATCAAAATAGATTCTGTCCAGTAATTGCTATATATTCTTACCTCAAAGTTATGTTAAGTCTCTCCACAGGCAGAATAGCAGAGCGCAGATGTTTCTGAATGGGTCAGTGACTCTGTCGTTATTGCCAGCAGCTCAACAAAAGATGCCATAGACATATGGACATAGTGTTAAAACCTTTGAGGATGTTGATGCAGCTTACCATATAAATGATAAAACTGTCCTCTGCAAACGCAAGCTATTCAAGGAGTGCACCCAATATCTTCTATGAGCAGCCATGATCATTCGTCTCCTTCTTGTCTTTGCCTAACCAGCCTCAAAGCCAACCCAGCAAACATAGTAAGCTCCATACGAAAACTCTCTGTGAACAATTCCTTTCCTTTCTTCAGGGTGAAAATTCTAAGGTGAAAAGTCTACAGCGAAAGCTCCCAACCAACTGAAGAAAAATTAAATTCCATGGTTTATAGCCTGGCAGTATGCTGAAAATCCAATTACGTCACCATCGCAATCTCTATAGGTGTGAAGTTATACTTCACATGCTCATGTTTTTAAAGCACTTACGTAAATTTGTAAATGTGACTGGCGTTTTTTTGCAATGCGTTTTTTTTTTTCTTTTTAAACAATGGGCACATTAAGCCAGTGTGAACCTAGCCTAACGGTTGTAGCAGGGATATAATCCCAGATACAATGGGGCATCAACGGGGGCTTTATTAAATTTTATTGGTTTTGAGTAACAAACAGGAAATTACGTGGATAAGTAGTAGTTAATAAACCCTTAACTTAAATAAATATCACCTTTGTGCAGCTAAATTAATAAAATTATCAACCATTTGCATAGTTGGATCACTCATTAATCTCATATAATGGTTCTGATTGTATAATTGCCGCTCTGCCTCTTGATATATTTATCTTTCTCCAGGATAACAACCTCTCCTCCCTTGTCTGCCCTTTGAAAAACAATATTATGACTGGAGCGTAACTTAATTAATGTTTTTTATTCATCAGACGTTAGATCATTTACAGTATTTCTTACTTATTGTCCCATAACAATGCAACAACTGTCTCAAATGTTTTCAGTGCATTAGTGGTAATAGGATGTATGTACTTGTTTTCCTCTTATGTTTAGTAAATAGTTCCTCAATGGTAACATTCTCAATTACATAACATATATACAGTATATGCCATTTTTAATTGAATATTTCTTATAAACTTAAAAATTAAACTTGAAAGATAAATGGGTTATTATTAACCATGGTGGGAACAAGTCCCAAACTTTGTTCAGTACTTGAGTCTCTGCAGTGGTTAATTCATATGAAGATAGGTTGTATATACTTTGACTGTGTGTATTTATTGTTTAGTAGTTTTGATTGTGGGTTGCAGATATTCAGTGGCTACAGTTATAACATCTAAATTACAGCAGTGTTGTATTTGTTGCCACTTGATGACGATTTCTTTACATAGAATAGGAGAAAGAGGTATATGGGCAAAATTTATTAAACTCAGAAAGATCACTCTGGGAGGGGAATTCACCCTTCAGCGAAGTGAGCTCCGAATCCAGTCTCAGCGAGAACAAAAGAGTTGTCTCGCCGAGACTGGAATCCCTTTAAAGCGCTCGCTGATGTCCGCATGCAGGACATCAGTGAGCGCATAATACCATTTGCGAAGTGAGCCGAAGGATTCGGAGCTCACTTCGCTGAATGGTGAATTCCCCTCCAAGTCTTTCCTAGTTTACCATATTAAATCTTTAAGGGAGATTTTTTGAGATTTCAAGATCGAGTTTTTCGATCACGATTTTTCGAATTTTTTTTGATGAAAAGGTTGCCATACTTTACATTAGTAGCCTGGCTACCTTTCCATTGAAAATTTAGAAAAATCAAGATAAAAAACTCAATCTCAAAATCTATAAAAAAAAACAAAAAAAACCTTGCGAGAACAATGCAAGATTTCTCTCGTTAAACTCAGAAAGACCCAGAGCTGTTTTTGCTATAGTTTAATAAATTTCGCCCCATTGGAATCATCTTGAAATACTCTGTGACTTTAAATGCTCAATAAGTGTAGAGCTATGTAGCAATTTCTCTTTTTTTTTCAAGATTTCAATTTCCTTCTTTAAATAACTGTTTTCTTGTAAATAGTGTCACTATGATTTGGTCACAGTAATAATCTTTCCTCTTCTGTGTCCCTAAAGATTTATGTTTTTTAATCAGTACATCTGAGTGATATCAAACAATGATCTATTATAGGTGGAGAAACATAAAAGGGAAGGATTGCATGTAACATAGTTTAAAAGGTTATAAAGACAAAAGTCCATTTAGTTCAATAAAACTTAAAGCACTAACTCACCATTAGGAAGTTTTAAACGTCTGCCTTGTGCTGTGGAGACTTGTGCACACAAATTGGGGCTTATTCACTAAAGTCCAAATTGTTGCATATAGGTGCAAATTCGTAAGATAAAGACAGCGCTATAGGCTGCTACTGTCAAGTGGCATCTTTATAATGAGAATATTGAGCACAAAAAAGAAAAGATATTTCACGGTCTGGTGCACACATAATGAGAATATTGTCGCAGTTGCGAATTTATTATGGGAAAATTGTAACAATCTTAACTTTAAAAAATTGTCACGACTTTACAATGGGGAAATTGATTTACTATGGGAATCCGCTGTTTGCGAATTCGACAGTTGAATTCACACCTTAGTAAATAACCAGCTCAATGAAATCCTGTGCCTCAGACCCTAGTGTCTGTGAAGGGACTAAAATTGCAATGAAGGGTGTGTGTCCAAAACAACAAAATGGCTGCTTTGTACTACAAGGCGATACAGGAGCTCATAACTTCTTAATAATGAGTCAGATCTTAGTGTATTAAGTTTTATTATGTTCTTATCTATGGGATTTGTTAATTTAATAAGGGATTAGTCCAAAGTTTAGTTCTTCTTTAATTGTCAGCACAGAGTTCCATACGCTGTATAAAAGTGTGCAACCTGCAGCCCTGTGTACAACTAATGGAGTAAAGTGAAAAGACAACTGAATTCTGACTTTCCTGAATTGGCTCCTAAATATTCGAGAGGGTATCATTGAACTTGGAGTCATGCAGGTTCTGAAACAGTATTACATAGTGTTTAATATTATTGTTATTAACAAATCCGAAGATGAAGTAATAACTGTAACCTTTTTTGTAATTAGATTTTATTAATCAGATTTCATATACTGTATATGCACCAATATGCAAATGCAAAATGGACAAAGATATTCAGATATTGTTTTACATATTTTCCTAAACAACTTCAAACAGGGCTTCTTCAAACTGGAGATGAATTTGGAACTTTGAAAGAAAAAGCAGAATATGTGTTTGCTGGTAGAAACAACAGCATAGGATGTATTTTCTTCATTCAAAGGAGAAATATAGTCAGATTACATCTTTGCATATGCAGTACTATACCCTTGTGAGAAGCATTTCTCCCCAGTAGATGTTTCATCTGAAGCAGGGTGATTTATTACAGAGCCCTGGAAAACTCCCGCACCAGGAAATGTGTGTGATATAACTGTTAAACATGAGAAAAGATGCCTGAATACTATTGGTTAAGCAATGTGCTGACCTTTTGGCCTCATCAGTCATGCTTGATTACATTCCTGGAATGCAGGAGATTACAGAGGAAAGCTAATTTGTGCACAGGCGCTACATTATACATTAGGCAAAAATGTACGGGGGAGGGTACCCTGTCATGGAAAACTGGCCAGTATATGACACACACACATTTTCTGGTGCAGGAGTTTTCGACGGTTCTGTAATAAATCACCAATCTTCAGATGAAACCTCTAGTGGGGAGAAACGCTTCTCAATAAGGTATAGTACTGCATATGTAAAGATGTAATCAGACTATAGTTCCTCTTTAAGACTGCTACACAATGAAAAAGCATTAAATCTCTTAAAAAGTTCCAAATGTATGCAAGATAATATTTTAAATATTTCCTTCTCCTTCTGAATCTTTTATGCTCTAATGTATGTATGTATATATGTATATTTTTATTTATAAAGCACCACAAGGGTACACAGAGTTGTACAATCCAACAATACAGTTATAATACAAGCAAGGGAAGTGTGTAACTAAGAACAAGTGAAGTAAATTACAAGCATATAGTCAAGAAAATACATCACTCTAAGTGCCATTATTGAAACAAGAAGATGGTGGTCCCTGCCCCACAGAGCTTACAGTCTAAATAGGAGGAAGACTTACATTAACAGATAGGAGGGTAACAAGTGCAGTAGTATAAAGTGACAGTTCATTAGGCTATAGGTACCAATTAAAAAGAAAATAAAAAATATAAATTTTGAATAAACAGTTACATAAATATAAAATATAGACATGAAAACCAGTACTAGTGCTCCAAGAGGTAAGATTTTTAATTAGATTTTGAAGATATTGATGGATTGCTCTTGGAGGAGGTAGAAGGGGATAGAGTTCCAAAGATAAGGGGCAGCAAGAAAAGTCTTGTTTAAGACAAGAACGGGCAGTCTTGGTGAGGGATCTCTGAAGAAGGTTGCCTTGTGAAGGGTGGAGTTGATGGCTAGGCATATATGAGAAAACAAGGGAAGATATGTAGGGAGGGGCAACAGAGCAAAGCTGTTTAAATGTCAAAAGTAGGTCACTGTAAATAATACATTTATTAACTGGGAGCCAAGGAGCAGACAGGAGTGGGGAGGGAGACTTCTGGGGAGGCAGGGAGATTATTCTAGCAGCAGAATTTAGAATAGACTGGAGTGGGAAAGATGGGAAACTGGAAGGCCAGTTAGAAGGGCATTACAATAGTCAAAGCGGGATAAGGCGAGGGCACGCTTGAGTGTGTTAGCAGCAGCCTGAAAGAGAAATGGACGAATCTTGGCAACGTTATGTAGAAAAAGCAACAGATTTTTGCAGTGGTAGCAATGTGCTTAGAGAAGGAAGGACCACAGTCAAAAGTCACCCCAAGATAATGTGCAGAAGTAACAGGATTAATGATCACATCATCAACTGAAATGGGAAAGAAGAGAGCAGGACCAGGATTAGGTGGGAAAATAATCAGTTCAGTTTTATCTAGATTTAGTTTGAGATGGCGCCAGGTCATTCAAGAGGAACTAGCGAGGAGACAGGGATTTTAGTATTGACTTAAGCTTGGGTGAAATTTATTAAACACGGAAAAGCCGTTTGCACTTTTCTGAGTTTAATAACTTGGGAGAAGGCTTTGAAGTTTCTCTCAGTAAGTATTGAGAGATTTGCCTCGACTGATACTTGCAGTGAGAAACTTTTTTTAATTGAATATATCCATATAAAGGTAGCTATACTGTATGGATACCCTTTCCATGGATATATTTTTTTTTTAAAAGTTTTTCACGCCAAGTATCGGTCAAGGCAAATCTTGCGATACTTACTGCGAGAAACTTCAAAGCCTTCTCCTGATTAAACTCAGAAAATCCGAAACGGCTTTTCCAAGTTTAATAAATTTCACCCCTGGGGTGTTAGTGCTGGGGCAAATAAGTAAATTTGGGTGTCATCCACAATATAGGTGGTATTTAAGACTAAATGAGCTGATGATGTCACCCAGGTTAATTGTGTACAGGGAGAACAGGAAAGGACCAAGGACAGAGCCTTAAGGCACCCCCACACTAAGTGGGATAGGAGAAGAAGCATCATTAGCATGGAAGACAAAGAAGGAGCAATCAGAAAGGTAGGAGGTCAGCCAAGATGCAGCTTGATTACAGACACAAAGTGCATGGAGAATCTGAGCAAGGAGGGACTGATCAACAGTATCAAATGCAGAGGATAGGTCCAGAAGGATAAGAATAGAAAAGTGTCCCCTGTCTTTGGCATCCTGAAGATTGTTTGCAAATTTGCACAGAGCAGTCTCTGTAGAGCACCCTAGCTGAAAACCAGATTGCAAAGGGTCCAGGAGATGATGGCCATTCAAATAATTAGTAAGGTGGGTGCAGACCAGATGTTCCAGAAGTTTATAAGCTAAAGGCAAGAGAGAGATAGGACGGTAGTTAGAAAGGTATAGAGGTCCATCATAGATTTTTTGAGGATGGGTTTGATGCAGGTCTGTTTGAATAAGGAAGGAAATATACCAGAGGACAGGGAAGAGTTGAACAGGTGCGTTAGGGCTAGTACAAGGGCAGAGGAGCAGCGCTTTAGTAGAAGAGAAGGCATAGGTTCAAGCAAGCATGTTGTGACAGGAGAGAAAGAGAGAAGTTGAGAAACTTCAGACTGGGTAGCAGGAAGAAAGGAATTTAGGAACTCAGGGGGAGATTTAAGTAGAAGTAACTCAGCGTTATCTGGAGAAATAGTTATCTGTTTGTGGATACTATCTACTTTGCGTTTAAAGAGATTTGCAAAGTCTTCGGGGGAGTGAAGAGGGGTTAGTGTATCTGAGGGAAAGAGGCATAGAAGGGTGTTGAATGTAGCGAATAAGAGATGGGAATTTGCTCTAATGTTAATGAAGGCACAAAACATAACCAATGAAGTAGAACAGCATGAATTTACTCTCGGTTCAACTGAAAAAAATATATAGAATGAAAGATTCATCCACATAAACAGAATTGTATTTGTTTTATAAGACACTTCAATAAACCCGCATTATTTTCTGTGTCAGGAAAGCATGCAAACACAAACAAAACACTTGAAATTGAAAATAAAACTGGATCTTTATTGAAAGAAGCAGCGATGCAGTAAAATAAAAGAAAGGTTTTACCAAGTAAGGTTTTGTAAGTCTAATAAAAGAATCACTGTAACAAAATGCAACAATTGCTACTTATAATGATATTATGTTATGAATAACTCCATATTCTACTATGATGTAGAAAGGCAAATGATGAGTGAAATGCAAATCTAAAGACTAGTAACCCTATCACCTACATCAGAATCTGTAACAGAATCTATTGAAAGAAATGTAAATCCACAGAATCATCATCTACTCAAGACTCGCAGCAAAATCCCAAAAGATCTGAAGAACTAGAAGATGAATCAAATACAAGTAAAGATTAAGAGGTTATTCATTAAAGTCCGAATTGTTGGGTATAGGTGTGAATTCGCCAGTTAAAGACAGTCGCTATAGGTTGCTACTGTCGCAGTCGCATCTTTATAATGAGAATATTGTTGCAGTCGCGACTTTATTATGGGAAATTTGTCGCAATCTTAACTTTAAAAAATTGTTGCGACTTTACAATGGGGAAATTGTAGCAGATTAACAATGGGAATCCGCTGTTTGCGAATTCGCCAGTCGAATTTGCATCTTAGTGAATAACCCCCTACAAATGTAAAATGTATTGTGCTTAGATGCACATCTGTTTACAGTTTGGTGTCAGTATTTTGATTGATGCTCTTGTATGAAACCTATAATTAAACCCATAAACACACTACATGAAGCATGATGCTAACTGTATAATTGACATACAGTACCTATTTAGATATCGGCCTTTTATCTGGAACAGTCATCTTCTCATTGAAAATACAGCTGAATGGCCTCTTCAATACCTTTTAAGTAGATTATCATATCAAACAGATGAATAAAAAGTAGCAACATCTACAAAACACAATCCATGTATCATGCTACATACTAAAACTATCAGAGATCATTGTTGTTCCCTGTAATAGAATGTCAGCGGTATCTAGATCAGAATGCATTAAAGATATAATATATTGGCAGATAAGTTATAGTAGCAGGAGAAGGACAGTCTTAAATTTTCCGTAAAATATTGCAATTATTCAAAATCTTGATGATAAAAAATATCCATCTCCAACCAGGAAAAATATTTGTTGGAATGGAGAAAGATTTATTTGTTTGTTTTTTTTGTTGTTGTTTTTGTTGTAATAATATGAAAGAACTTAGACAGATATGGTGGTATTCATAAGAAGTGTATTAATTATCCGAAAGTAACCAATTTCATGTGTGGAATTTTTATAAACGTATCTGAACAATTAACAATTGAAAGGACCAAAACATTTAAATAAGGATTTGAGAAAATTGATTACATCATTAATTAAACAGTTGTAGTGGTGTGCATAGACATGTGAGCAAGATGCTGATCTTATAGATGGAAGACATTTATATCACATTGCAAGTAAACAAATATTTTGAGATCAGAAATACTATAAAGATGCCAACACAAAATAATGTCCTAAAAGAGTGAACATGTGTTGGTTAATGAGAAACAACCAGCATGTGCTGTACTTGCCAATATTATTAACTACCCAGAATTACTAAAAATGGAGAACATTTTTTGTCACTCAAGGAACTTGGAAGTGTTTCAAAGTAAAGTTTTAAAATACATGCAAAAATGGCTTTTCTTTGGAATTGATACTGTGTACGCAAAGACAATACTAGCAGCATAATCACGTAACAGAAATGTCAAGAAGAAACAAGCAACAATAATAGCACAAAAATGGTATAAGCCATATCGGTCCAGTGAATTTATATTATATTAACGTAGTAAATTTGTTACAAACTGTGTATTCTTCAGTACTGCTCTGACCTGATGAAGAGGGAATATCTCTCGAAAGCTTGTCTTGAACAATTAGTCCAAATAAAGTATCATATAATAATACACTATTCATCTTTCTAAATAAAGCAACAATAATATGTCCTCGTAATTCAGAATTAGAAGAGATTCATGGTAGTTTTTCCAAAAACAAAAATAAAAGAATGTACGGCCATTCCAATCTATTAAAAGACCAAGGATAATCATATTTTTGACACCATATAAAGTGTTATAGATATTTTAATTGGAGATCTGAAATATGAATGGCAATCAAGAGCCAACACACATACATATAGACACACACACACACACAAATTCACTTTTCTACAGTCATACTTACAAAACGTACAAAAACATGACCTGAGAATGCTTATTTATTTCATTTTTTTAATAGGTTATTAGGTCCCCATATGTTGGTATGGCCTGTGCCAGGCAGAGAAGGTGATCAGAATAGATCTGTTTGTTCCTCATTGTTGGGTGCCTAGTTTGCTTCCCGCTAACATCTGCCCTGCTGTACTGACAGATTAAAGCGGTTTTCTCTGCTGCCCACACATCGTTTCTTCTCTAACACTACTAAATTTGGATAGGAAATGTCTAAAGTATGGTGGAAACTATCTGTTAATATTATGAAAACTACTTTATTACAGATTTTGAAGAGGGTTTTTGGGCAAACCAACATAGCGATTTGGGTTGCAGGTAGCTCAGTTTTTTATATATATAATGGTTAATAGGAGGAGCCATGAATGCAGAGGGAACATTCACACTGCGTCAGGTAAGTACAATAGGAAAGTGCCACTGAATTTGCCAGCCTATTTTCGGAAGGCACTTTCCTAAAATATGCTTGCGCAACTACACTAGTGGGAACCAGGCCTTACACTTTCAGCCTCCACTCAACCCAATGGCTGGTTGATTATTATTGTTATTAATTACCTCGCACTCCCATGTGATGTGAATGTAAGACCCCTGCAGTTGTTGGCAT
>WMED01012229.1:0-14902 GCA_019650415.1 Pipa parva
TGTACTGTATATGGCATTATGGGGGAGGAACAACTGCACTGTATGGGACACAATGGGGGGAGGAAGGGGGGGGGTAACTGTTACAATGTATTGGGAACTAAGGAGGGGACTGCCATTAAGGTGTTCATTTTGCCATATTTACCTTTGGTGAACTGAACCTTGTTGTCCTGCTACCTGCACTGTGTAATAACGCCCTATGGCAGGCACATTTTATATTCTACAGAATAGTGCACCCTTGGGACCTATATAAATGCCTGCGGCCTTGTATTCCCAGTATATGCTTAGAAGTTATTGTGCTATTTGGAAATTTTGGTGATTCATTAACCCAGAGTACTTATTGCAACTAAAAGGTTTTTAAATATTTTAAGACAGTGGAAGAAAACACAACGCATTTGTTCTCTCAGTAACAAAAATACATTTCTAAAGTACCTTATCCTGAATTACTG
This sequence comes from Pipa parva, assembly GCA_019650415.1. Taxonomy (NCBI): domain Eukaryota; kingdom Metazoa; phylum Chordata; class Amphibia; order Anura; family Pipidae; genus Pipa; species Pipa parva. The sequence goes on from WMED01012229.1 coordinate 447, forward strand.
TAAGAGACATTTCCTTTGTTAGAAGCAAACACATTTAATCAAGTCCACAGCTAAACCGTTGCCTCATTCTCTCCCTTCCGTGAATGACCAGAAAAAAAAATAAACCGTTTTTATTGGAAAGGAAGTCACAATTACTGCTTAATGATGTGTTTACAATGTGATTAAATCAATAATACTTATCTTTTTATTCACAGTTATTTTAGTTATTTTCGGTTACATTACATGCGACGGTGTCTGTCGCTCTTTGCTGCTTCATGAATAAATAGAAGTGAATTTGCGACTTCCTAGTCATATTGGCATGAACAGACGTGGAGACACTATGGAAGGCGAATTCGGACTTTGATGAATAACCCATATTATGTGTGTGTGTCCATATTTCCTTTAGCAGCTATTAAATATGAAATTTCTGTAGGTAAATATATATTTTCTCAAAAATGTACTAATAATTATAGATTTAGGGGCTTATTTCAATGAAGCTCAAATTTGACTGTTGAAGTGAACTTGTTTCACTATGGACAACTACGCTTACAAATTTGTTGCTCCTTATGAACAAAGTGGCAGATTCATTTATCGAAGAATGTTGGACGTAATCTCTTGCATGTTGCTGCATAGTCAGATGAACAGTAGTAGGATGTGCAGTGATGCAAATTCCACCAGTGAAGCGCAGTGACATCATCCTCACAACTTAACTACGTAACCTAGTGAGTTTATTTATTTTAAAAATTGTGGCGACATTTTAGATGGCGTCATCACAAGTTGTTTTGTAATACACATTTCAAATATTTTTAGTTGTTTTATTATTTAAAGGAATATCCATATTAAAATTACTTTTGCCGTGTTGTAGACAACGGTATTCAGCAGTCATTGCTTTAATTCCTTGTATTTTTTTTCCATTAACTGGAGAATGAATTATTCTGAGATTTTATTTTTAATATAAAATTCTGTTTATTAGCTTCTGTCTGGTTTTGTTAGGTTAATGAAGTCTAGCAACCCCAGGACAATTTAAACACAAACAAAAATTTTTTTTTAGAATGAGAAGATACAAATTCAAAATCTAAAAAAAAAAAAAAGATCAGAAAATAAAAGCCTTTGGGAATTGATCATAAAAACGTATTTGAGCACCCTTGGAATAGAAGGTTTTAATAAACAATAAACAAAACGAATGATGCTTTTGGCAAAAGTTCAACGGATTTCTGAGCGGTATATAGTACAATAGTAATGAGGAAAGCCAATGTGTGCTTGCTGGAGGTGCTTTTATACAAAAATATTGCCACAAGCATTTCACCTCAAAGACCTACAGGTTATTACTGGCATTTAACACATAAATCTATGGGGCCAAATGTTATGCATTTTGAGGGCCTCATTGGTATCAGTTGATAAGAGCCTATTTTGCAGTGTTTATATATTAGGTCCCCCTTCCATTACAGTATACATCCTTTTACAACGTGAAATCTATTCATTAGTAGTAAAATGACATGAACAACTTCATAGGAATTAATTGATTTTTGCCAGGCCAAAGCAGGTGAACATTGCAGGTGGATATGTCAATATAATACTGCACTTTCATGACTGTTAACCAGTCCTAAACCTTTTCAACATTTATATATCTCCCAACGGGTTGAAATGTATAGCACATAAGCTTCTGATTTGGGTGTGCATTTGTCACATCACAAAAAGAATAACAATTGGTGAATACACAAAAGCTGAAACAATGATGAATTGTTTTGAAATCACACATCTACTCAACAGTATACATTGTAATGAACATGCCCCAGAACAGCGGTTCTCAACCTGTGGGTCACGTGGCCAACCTACGCCAGCAGGACCCCGTGACGTCGGGCGAAAACGTCACCACGTGACGCGCGTACGTGATGACGTTCGGCCGAAACGTCATCACGTGGTGCACAGTGACGTCAGCGCTGGTGGTCACGACCCGAAAAAGGTTGAGAACCGCTGCCCCAGAAGCACTTCTGAATTTTAAACCACAATGCATTAAGAAAGGAAATCACCTTGAACTGAACCCATACAATAGCATATCTGCATACTTGAGCAATTTTCAAACTGTTTATGCTAGAACAAACATTAATCCAATTACTTACATGCCAACATTACTGCTAAAAAAGCAAGACATAATATATACCCAGTGCAAGCTTATTCTAATATTTTATGAATCTTTCTCTTTTTAAAGGTCAGTGTTGACTTAGATAAGTGGCCACGGAGTGCCAAAAAGGTGACATTACTCACCAGCGTGTCCCCCGAATTGGTGACGTCATCACACCGGCGTCGGGGGAGGAGTGCATGCATCAGGGGAGCGCTCCTTCAGTGCAGGCCATGGACTCGGCCTTAAAACTGTCAGATCGGGTCTGTGGCCTGTACTGAAGACAGGCTTGGCGACGGCTCGCATGCCATAGGTTCGCCATCCCTGACTTAGATGCAATTTAAGCATCAAAATGTTCACAGAGAGGTCAGGGCTGGTCCAAAGTTTTTTGCGCCCTAGGTGGACTAATGAAATTGTACCCCCCCAGTCCTTGATGACTGACACTCCCCTCCAACTTCATAATACCACTCTATAGTAAAGTTTTCCCTGTCCCCCTCCTTGTTGTACCCATCCCTGCTGCTTTCCTTCTCCTGTTGCCCCCTCCATTCTGCTTTGCTTTTCCCATGAGCTAAGTGCCCCACAATATTCCCTATACTGTGCTTCCCCCACAGCTCCCTTTCCACACTGTGCTTCCTCCACAACCTCCCTACCACACTGTGATTCCCCCACAACCCCCCTCCAACACTGTGCTGCCCCCTCCTTCCTACCCTCTGAAGGAGGGGGGATCTATCTTGGTGCTCAGTCCCCCTCATTTTTCCTGTCCCTACCTACTTCTTTCGTGGCCTGGCTCTGTCTGCTGTAGCGCTAAGTGCTACAGTGTTCCTCTCCCCAGTAATGGTTCAACTTCCTGCCAATCACAGGAAGTTACATCATTGATGGGAGGAGGAACGCTCTGGAGCTTAACTTGATTGAAAAGTTTTGGTCGATAAATATCAATTGAAAATATCGAGCAATTTTTACTAAGCGAACCGTCGAGATGTACTCGGGATAAACTGAAAAAGGTGAAATCAGCCTTTTTCAAATTTATTAAATTTTGAGCTCTATTAGCAACTTAAAATAAGGAACTATGTATTGAGCATGTATTAAAATTATTTAATATATTTTTTCATTTAATTATTTAATTACATATAGCAATATGCTGTTCTATCTCTCCTTTAATTTACTGCCTTATAAAGGGATGGGCCCATGTCCAATGGGAGACAAACCTTTCTCTGTTTAGCTCCACAGACCTGATTAACAGAACTGTCATACAGTAAACAAGCTATGGCAGCCATCTGATGACCCCCTACATAAAACAGTGATAAAAGAAAATTTACTGCCCTTTTCACCGATAAAGAAGCAAATATACACAATAATTACACAATTTCAGATGAAATTTCCAGCAATGGTTAGAACTGCTTTTAACAAGCTTCTTCCATGATTTTTTTCTCTGAAGCTGCTAATTTTCAACCCCCAGAATATACTTTGCATAAATGTGGGGAAATCATATACTAAGATATGTTTCCCATGAAAACTTTTATCTTAAGACTAACTAACATTACTTACCCTAAGCAATCGTATGGAGTGGTAATACACGGGAAAGTATTAATCACTTCCATCAGTGCAGTTTCCAATGCTGTACAATGTAGCAGTTTCTTTGTAAATTAAACTAAGTAGCCATCATTATGGTTTGCAATCCAGTGCTAGCGTGGTGGCTTGTAACACACTGAGAAACACAGAGGAGCCATGTGGAGGCACAAATTTTACTTTCTGTAGAAGTTGGAGTTTCGAGGAGTACTGAGATTGAAAATTGGTTAATTTAAGTTGACAAGACAGGGTCACTTTAAACATGATTTCTGCTAGATTCATGTATACAAAGAGAGACAGATTACACACAAGGCATCCTAGTGTTCTGCTTAGGACTAGTAGGAGCCCAGCAGCGGTCTCTAGACACACCGTCTACTTTAGTTATACTGTTGGCAGAAGGTTGAGTCATAATCACTTACCTAGCTAGGGCCTTGTGTATCTTGATCTTTCTTTGATACAGAATACATTGGCAGCATGATCAGTCTAAACTCCTAACCTGTCTGGGGTAAGAGACAAACATTGGGGACGTGTATCATTATGTCTATGAGAAAATGTCATGAGTTTCATTGTGGTTAAAAGAAAGACAGATAGTTTCAATCTCACTAGCAACGGAAGTCTTCTGTGTCTTAACATTAGCAAGCCCTCAGTTGTCTGCCCAGAAATTTTAATTACAGAAAACTGTTATTTATCCATTAAAATTAATTGATGATGTATTTAATTTAAGCTTACAGTATGTGTTTAACCTGGGCTGATTTTCAGCAGGGAAGTTGACCCAGCTTTTGGTTATGAGTGACCTATGTTGTACCAGTAGCAATACAGTGTTACCAGTAAATCGCAGGCAGATCTCAGGAATTTCCTGAGGGGGGAGGGAGGGGGGCTGCAAATATTTTAGAGGTGGATAACTGGAAGGGAAGGATGGTGTTAAACACTAAATAAAGGTAAAAACTTTGACTGTCGAATTTTTAAAAAGCAGATTCCCATAGCAAATCCGCTACACTAGTAAAGTCGTGACCGTGACTATATTCCCATAGTAAAGATGTTCCACCACAACAATATTCTCATAATGATATTGTGACTGCGACAGTAATAGTCTATTGAGACTGTCTTTATCTAGTGAATTCACACCTTTATGCAACAATTTGGACTTTAGCCAAAAACCCTCAGTTATTTCAATTTAATAAGCATATGTATAATTTATTAATGTAGGGACCAGTGCAAAGTTCATCCCCTACGTTCTCACAATGTCTCCTTGTTGTGAGTGCATGAGGATATGAGCCCCCTTGAAGTGCTCTCTCGATGCTTTAAGGGAGTTCAAAGTATGGCTGAGGCTTGTATGAAGCCTTGATGTGCCACCCAATATATTCATAGTGGTGTGTTCAGGAACTCTAGATTCTATTGGGGTTATTTATTAATATGGACAATCATATACAGAGGTGTGGAAATCCATAGAAACCAATCCGAATTTGTCTTTCAGAATTCTAGTTTCCTTATACCAGTGAATGCTGACTTCTAATTGGTTACTATGGGTTACTAGATTTCTAGAAAGATTGTCCTGATGATACATTCCCAAGTATGCATCTGGAAATTCTAGCACATGGCATTGTGCTGCCACGTTCTACTTTCTTGTATGTATGTCTCTATGTATGTATTTTATATATAAAGCACTGCTAATTTACACAGCACTGTGCAATTGGCCTGGTTCTGCGTTCAACAAAGTCAGGCACATGGTTACAGATCTCTGCTGGTAAAAGTTAAATTATAATATGTTACACAGCCACTCAGACTCCCAAATTGCCCCCACCCAGTCACCAGAAATGTTGCAAATTAAATTTGCCATTCAGATTCACTCTGTGATAAATATACTTTACTAAAGTACATCATGGAGGATACATTAATGCAGTGGTACGTGAGCAGTTACACCTACATCTGAGGTACAAAACACAAGAGCCTGAAAGAACTGAACCTATCTGAGTAGGTTGCAATAATGGAACAATCTTTAAATGTTACTTAAACTCTGCACTAGGTGATATTTCCAATAACAACAGCTTACTAATAATGTAGGTAATTGCAGGGAATTTAAGAGAAGAAAAATAAAATAAAATGTACAAACAAAAATCAAGAAGTCCAAATATCTGAAACTGGTACAGAATACTTAAATTTGGGCGAAATTTATTAAAGTCGGAAAGACCAGCGATCTCCCGAGATTTAATTTGAGATCTCAAGTTATCAAAATTTTTTCCATGGAAAAAGGCTTTGCATTAGAAGCATGGTTAGCTTTCCATGGAAAATAGGTGTGAATTCACCAGATAAAGACAGTCACAATAGGCTGCTACTGTCGCAGTTGCGTCTTTACAATGAGAATATTGTCACAGTTGCAACTTGATTATGGGAAAATTGTCGCAATCTTAACATTAAAAAATTGTCACGACTTTACAATGGGGAAATTGTAGCAGATTTGCTATGGGAATCCACTGTTTGTGAATTCGACAGTCGAATTCTCACCTTAGTGAATAACCCCTCTTAGGCCCTCATTCACCATAGTGCGAAGTGAGGCGAACGCTTCTCGGCTCCCTTCGTACTATGGTGAATGAGGGCCTATTAGTGTGAACTGCATCAAATAAAAGTGTTTATTAATGTGATTAAAGCACTTAAACTGTCTCTATGTTTTAAGTAATGACTGTTTAAATTAACCCTGAAGCCTCTGGGTCTTGCTATAGAGACTTTTCTGTCTTGTTAAGAGTTAAGTTCAGAATATAATATAAGTGAATAGCAGATAAGGAAGCAGTTATTTATAACACTAGAAGAAGTGCAAGGGATTTCCCCTGCTGCTGTGTGAGTCATGTAACCTTCATATATCTACAGTTCAAAAAAAGAAATATGAGACTTTCCCCTGTGGAACGACATTTCTATCTAACAGATTTGGGAAAGATTTTTAACAATGAGCTGTCCTTATACCTACTTACAGCTTCTTATTTATTAGAATTGTTTTTTTTCTTTTAATAAAGGACCAGTAACTTAAGAAAAATCATTTTTGAACTGACATCTCTAATGCCCAGTATTTAAGAATTTGTTTACAGGAAATCCCTCATTTATATAATTTTCCCAGTTCCATTATATAGCAGCATAAAAATGACAACTTTTTTTGGTGTAAATCTTTCACTTTTGGACCATTTCACCTATAAATCAATGTTTAATTACTAGGCTTCTCAATATTTCCATTTACCCCCCAATTTTTTATCCCTTCCAAATCCCTAATTTTCTGACATATAGTTTTTTTTTTATTATAAAACTTTGTTTAATTCTGTTCAAAGCACTCAAACCACTCTAGATCTGAACTGTACTGCCGACTTCAAAAGCACCAAACAATCACTTTAAAAAAGCCTAAACCAGCAGCAGTGTATCCAAAGAGCAAAACCAGCAACAAATTATCCTAACAATCAAAACCTGCAGAAAAGAAGCATAAACAGCGAAAACTAGGAACAAAAGGGTTAAATACCACTGCATTACTTTAATCCTCATACCCTCCTATGCCCTACATCTCTTACCCCCTTTCCTTCCCCCTACCATGTTTGCCTAGTCAACAGCACAGTTCCCTCTCAGGTTGGATCCATAGCTATAAATAGTCACAGAATCAGCTCCTGGTCAATTGCAGCAGTGCTCCCGAGGAATAAGGACTTTGTGTTTGTGTTGGGAACAGGGCCATCTTATAGTGCCAGCAACTTGCTAGGATATGTATTAGACTGAGGGTGTTTTTACACTTGGCAATGTTTCCAAAATAAAGTTTCCCATGAAAACTGACACTGACTGCATCATTTCAGCATGTTGATTACTGGTATACTTCGCATAGATAATCAAAATGAAAAAAATCTAAAGAATTCATATGGAGAGTTTGTTCAAAGAAGGGATGTCCAGCCTGCTTGGGATGGGATCCCTTTGTTAAAGGCAACAGCTGATGAGTACTTTCCACCCAGGGATGCAATACATTAGTTACTGTATTATCATGAGTTATCTTAACTGTAGGTGTTAGGATTCTGCAAACTGATTCATATCACAAAGTGTAAAATGGAATAATCAGCACCGATACATCTGCACACACAAAGCAAAATGCAATCACAATTTCATCTGGAAGTCATGGAAACAAGTGGCTTCTTTCTTTCTCATCTGAAAAGTGACACTTCTCTAGTTTTAGAACATTTGCAAGTGTAGGGATTTCTAAAGAGAAAAAAATAGTTGAAAGGGGATTCCTCTTATTAATAAACAAAATCATTTTTTTAAAATTTTGCTTCCATCTGCCACAATGGGATTAAAAGGATTATTTATAAAATAAATGTATCTAACCCCCTGCAAATCCCCAGTCCTGTATGGAACCCCACTTATCCTGGTTCAACACATGTCTCAACAAATATGTTCTATTTTTTCATTGTGATTAGTCGCATGTTTGAATTGACACAGACGGAAGCAGTACAAATATGCGATAGCGCCTCTCTCACCTGTAAACATAGGCAGGTGGCAGTGAACTTGGTGCTGATGAAACACAGCTATCTACCCAATGAAGTGGAATATGGCATCAAAAAGAGAATAACCCATCTCTGTAGGGTGATTATCTTGTTTCACTGGTGTTTTACATAACAGTAAGTTGAAGTTCACCTTATGCCAATTGGATATTACTAACAACCAATCAGAACATCCATATCATAGGTTTGGAGAAATCATTTTCATGTTAACAGAGCCATCAGTTCAGCCTCATGTTTAGGAAAAAATATATTTATAGGTAGCATTTACCTTTACATAGGGGGTTATTGACTAAAGTGAGAATTCAACTGTCGAATTCTCAAACAGTGGATTCCCATAGCAAACCTGCGACTGCGACAAATTTCCCATTGTAAAGTTATGACCACGACAATTTTAAAGTTGGAACTACAACAACATTCTTGTTATAAATCCGCGACTGCCTTTAGCTGACAAATTCCCAATTTTACTCAACAATTCGGATTTGAGCCAATAACCCTCTTAATGTTCTAGGAAAGCTCATTAAACAAAACGTTTTCTGTAAACAACCTTTTGTAGCAATAGACCATCAGCTGTTATGAAATAGTGCCCCCAGTGGCCAGTCATCAGGAGAATAAAAGAATGCTACCATGGCTTTGCTAACTAAGAGATTTTGAATAAAGCACCTCTGGGGGATGATTCTTGTTTTACTGAGAAGGGAAATGACATATTTCAGCCAAAATCTATGATTGCATTATTCTTCTTCCCATGAAAAAGAGTGAAGTAATTTAAGTTATGTTTTTGGCTATATTGCTCCTCTGTGTTTCTGCTTTTTTAAAAGGAAAGTTGGCACTGGGAACTTGTCTAAAAAACAGATTTGCAAATTGTGTTATTTCCGTGTAAATATCACTTGGCTGACCTAAGGAGATGATTAAACTATTGATTTAATCCTTTAAAATTTCATGTCACAACTAAAGAACAGGGCTGGCTTGTCTAATAGTCCAAAAAGGCAGCCTAAGGCCCTGGGCGTTTATAGTCTTTATAAAAAATGTTTTGCAACATCAAATATTTTATATATTACTAATAAGAATATGTTTTGTTGCCTTTAGTAAGGAGGCACCAAAATATTTATATTAATTTGTTCAACCAGCTCTACTGAAGAAGAGTGATAATGAGGTGTCACGTGTCTGGGTGCTTTAAACGTGATCATTGAGAGGATAAACAGAGAGGTGCTGAAACTATAACTTGAGGTGCAGGGAAACACACACAGGGAACCAAGGGACTGGATGCCACTGAAGGAACTGGAGCACCCAGTGACCGTTACACTGGCACTGGCACTGAGGTGTACTGGAACAGGAACAGGTAACAAGTGAGGTAAAAGTGCAAAACAGAAGGAAGTAGATTCTCTTACCACAGTGGGGTTGACGCGGAATAACTCCGAGGCACGGAATCTAAGGAGGGCCAGGTCTTCACTTTTAACCCCCGCTGACCTATAACACACTGGATCTTGAAGAGTGAGGTGTACCTTTAAAAGAGTAATCCGAAACACTGAAGTGAACAGGAGACTGAAGAAAACTGACTTGAGGAATTCCAGCAACTTGACTGAAGAGCTGACACATAGCAGTAACCAGGGCTGGACTGGGACAAAAAATCGGCCCTGCCATTTTTGGCTTAGACCGGCCCCTCATAATTAGCGGAGCACAACTGACTAGTAATTTATGTTTATGGGGTTACAGAGAAGTGTAACATGCAAAAAACAACGCGTTTCGCCACCTTAAAGGGCCAAATAGTGCCATCTTGTATCAAAACTGTAAGGAGGTGCGACCGAGACAGACTGGCACATATAAATGTTACAACAAGAAATGCGGATCATGTAATTTTATTATTAACAAACCACCAAAACACTTATATCAGAACATTTTTAAAAATAAATTTTTCTGTAATTGTAACAGTACATATTTCGTTTATGGTATCCTATGCCCATGCAACTTATTGTACATAGGCAGAACAAAGAGAAGAGTTGGTACCCGACTAAGTGAACATCTTAGGAATATTAAAAAGGGAACCAAAAATCACAGTTTATTTGCACATTTTCTACATAAACATAACAAAAATTCAGCAGGACTCAAAATGTTCGTCATTGAACAGATTAGTAACAAACTTTTGGGTGGTGAAAGAATGTTAAAATTAAGGCAGAGAGAAGCCTTCTGGATCTTTAAGAGTAACAGCCTAGTCCCAAATGGTCTGAATATTTATTTAGACTTAGCTGCTTTTTAATCTGACATATACACAACCACTTAGTGATAAACCCCCCCATTGGACCATATGACTATTATCTCACTTCAACCCTTATATATGTTTATCATATTTAAAATATATTTTATTTATATACAAATTTTATTCCTAATATATATTTTTAACCCATAGAAATAAATAAATTAATATGAGTTACATCAACTACTAAAAAACGATGTTATACTAACCGCTCAATCCTCCGTGGTGCAGTGAAGACGGGTGCTCAGGAAGGTGCGGACAGATCCCTTTAACAATGATCAAACAGAAATTCCGGCACTCCAAAGGTACGATAAAAAGTTTAACTTTATTTAGACCCCATGGGCATAAAAGACATATATTAAAAACAAAAGTAGCTGTGCCTACGCGTTTCATGGGGTCTAAATAAAGTTAAACTTTTTATCGTACCTTTGGAGTGCCAGAATTTCTGTTTGAACGTACATCAACTACTAATTTATGGTTTTATTCATATATTGTCAATGTGATGTATATATTGTTTAACTTTGTTACTCATTTACTTTATATTGATTTAGTTGATTTTTTACTTTTCATGTATTTCATATTTGCTACATTTTATATGTGCGTTTAACAAAGATAATAGTAGAAATGTTCTCATAATTTTCTAACATCGTTAACCACTGTCATCCAGCGTCTGGGCCAAACTGTCAGCTCTACGTCAGCCCTGATCAGGAGGCACATGCATTTGACGTCGATGTGCACAGAAATGTAGCTGGAATGCATGGACTGAAGTGTACAAGTTCCGGCATCATCTTTCTCTTTCCACACACATACGTATGACGTCTTTACATCTTACGTCATCGCGCATTATTGGAAATAGTGCAATAAGACTTCAATTTAAATGCCAAACATGGCGTTCATCATTACTACTATTTTTCTCCTGAGGAAGCCGCTTTGTATGGTGGCGAAACGCATTGAGAAGCATCTTTTGCTAAAGCACCGGACTAATTTTATGACATATTACACTGTCCATTGGTATGTTGAAAATCGGTACATCCATTAAAGTTTTAAATTGATTCTTCCATTGTATTGGAAATCATTCTCTTCCTTCCACAATACCGGTTTGGTGGAGCAAATCACTCAAGGAAACTGCAGAGAAATCATTTCTTAATCTCAGTGCTTGAATCCTAGCACTGTCTGGTAAGTGCACAACCAAAAGGGTTGCAGTTGGTGAACCACAGCACTGTTGTATCTGTATAGATATCAACATGGAACTCCTATATTGTAAAACTCTAATTACATCCATTCAGACCCATAGTGGTTGTTATAAGCACTTATGTGTTTTATTTGTGTCACAAACATCAATCACGGACACTCCCAGTAACATCTTTAGTCACCAGACTTTCAATTTTGTCGCCAAATTTTGTTTTTTTACAATATCACACTAGGTGTTTTCCCCTTGTCTTTATTAATTTCTCTCCAGCACATCCACCTACATCTTCAGCAAGGAAAAGTGTTTTGATCTTGTACATTAACACATTGGTGACTCCACATATAGGCAGAACCTTAAAATATTGCTTGGAAAAAAATATCTACAACTGTTTATCCAACTAAGGTAAAACACAACAGGAAAAATTTGCAACACTTGTGGAAACCTATATGTTTCAAAACTCAACTGAAGCCCGTTAAATCCTTTTTTTGGTAAATGTTCTATTAGAAATGATAAACTGTTCTGAATTTGATATACCAAAATCCCAACCACCTTCTTTCCCTAAACTCTTCACAGTTGACTCATAATGAATATGAGTTAGTCAACCAATGGGTTCACAGTGTAGGGAAAATCTTGGATACACTGATCAAGGTTTACACAGCTCTAGAGAAAAGTGTAATACCTGCACTTGCACCATGAGGAGGTACTGGAACACAAGCTAAATGTCTTACCATAAATTAATTGTTAGTGTTACTTGCCATTAGAATTGGAAGATTAACTGATTTGTGGCTACTCCCTTAATTTTTGTGACATTTTAATGAGCTGAGATCATGATAAACAGTGAAATGGAAGTGTTACAATGACGCCTCCCGATAAAATACTTGCATCACTAAGCAGATGCATTCTGGGGGAAATCAGTATTTACAAAACAGATATTGCAGTACACGTAGATAATTTTAGTTGGCTTATTTCCTTTTCTCTGTCGCTGTAGTTTTTACAATATGCAATATTATTAAGGAAAGTTTCTGCAGACAGGTTTCTGTTCTGTATCATTTTCTCTTGCAACATACCTTTTCCTGTTCTCATTCTGCCAAAATCTCTCCTGCCCCTTTTCCCAGGTAAGGAAACATTTAGACTGACTCATTAGACATCTGGCAATGTAACCATATCTAAGTGGAATTCTGCCAAGATTACTTTAGTCTAAAGAAAGTGTAAAGAGACTCTATAATACCAACAGTAAAATATTATTGTATTATTAATAGAAAAACAGTTTGCATTGTAACTAAGATCTAACAGTTATCAAAGTTAATTGTAGTGCCCTTATACTATTATGAACCTTAACTATTATGAACCTTAATGGCACATTGTTTAAAAGTTAGTGGAGGTATGCCCCTATAAAACTGTTCTGCACTTTGGTTATAGTTTTACATAATCTGAGACAGCAACTGCTTGACAAAGACAGTTTCAGTCATTCTGGTTCCTTAAAATTTACCCATATGCCCTGTGGACATGTCCATATGAAAGGACCAGTAATCTAAAAAAAAAAAATTCACATTTGGCTTGGCATGGTGATTATTCAGACACAGCATTTGAATCAATGTTATCTTTGAAGTTAAATTCATGAATTTTATTGCTTTCTGACTGTTCTTCTCTCTACTGGGTGCATTATTATGTTGATTAATAGCATAGAAAATGAAATGAAATAAGCCATAATACATCCACTAATTTATCTAATACTAGGTGGGCTATTCTAGGCTATTTCTAGGTTCACAAAGAGCTTCACAGTCAAAGCAGTTCTATCTTGTTACATCATGGATTTCTGTTTAATGGTCAATCTACACTCAGATTATACAAGTTTTGTACTCCTCTCCCATCAGTATATTCATTCCACCCACTGAAAGTGCCCATTTTATAAGAATATAGGTGAGACAATGTAGGGGCTGGGACAATTGGTGTACAGTGGAAGAAAATCCAATGGTGTAAGTAGGTACTTTTGTGTACCCCCCCAGCGTGTGTAGAATATTGTGTAGTGATAACACAAGCATGACACCCACCTCCTGCCATTAGATGGGCTCACCCAGTGAGAAAATTATACTATACAATCACATCTTTATAATTATTTGCTTGGTGGAAATATATTAGTCATCCAATTATATATGGAAATGCAGACTTCCTTCATACAGAACACATGCGGTAGTGTCAAATTATCTACTTAAAAATGACTGTGTACTGTACGTGTGCATGGGTGTCCCTTTCTGCAATGAAAGGCTCAGAGTGAAAGTTTGAAGTTTAAAGTTGTCTTTATTTAGAGTAAAGTTCCAGTAGAGTAGAGAAATGCAATTTCAAGTCAGATCCTGACAGCCAAATTGTCACAAATCAGCTCTGACAGGTAAACATGCTTCTTACATGCTCAACAATGCCTAAATCTCAACCATAATGTGTCTAGAAACACAAGAAATGGGATTTTTCCTATTGTTATATATTGATATAGTGCCAACATCTTCCACAACGCTTTACAGAGATTAAAGGCTAACTATAGACAGATTACATATTTACATTTGCAGTACTATACTTAGTGAGAAGCATTTCTTCCCAGTAGTTGTTTCATCTGAAGCAGCATGATTGATTAAGCAGCACTGGAAAACTCCTGCACCAGGAAATGTGTGTGTGACATGTACTGGCCAGTTTTCCATGAAAAGGTACCCTCCCCTGGACATTTTTGTTCTACTTACTACTTAGCAGATTTGCACTAGTCAGTTTCCCCTCTGTAATCCCCTGCATTCCAGCTTAATTTATGTGGCCAAAAGGTCAGCACACTGCTTAACCAATAGCATTCAGGCAGCT
>WMED01012230.1:0-11775 GCA_019650415.1 Pipa parva
TTGGTGGCCATGGGGGGGGATCAGAAGGGCAGAGGGGGCTGTGGGGAGGTAGGTGGGGGGAGTCTTACTTACCACCAAGGCAGAGTTCAGCAGCGCATGCTGTTGCTGCCACAGCAGGCAGCACTAAACAGGAGAAGGAACCCGGAAGCGCTGATCACATGCGCTCCCAGGTTCCTATTGGCCCAGTGACTGATCGGGTCACAGGAGCCCTCCCCAAACCATGGAGGGAGTCAGCCAGGACACCTCTGTGTTGGATCAAGCAGGGGGCCCCAAACTATCTTGCTGAGGGCCACGAGTTTGAGACCCCTGATCTACATGGAGTTTGTATGTCCTTCTTGTACTTTCATGAGCTTCCACTGGGTAGTTAGGTTTCTGTCCACAATCCCAAAAACATACTAGGTCAGGGGTCAGAAAACTTTGCACAGGAAGGAGCCATTTCACCCCCTCCTACACTGGAGAAACTTTTTTATGGAGCCACAAAGAGGGAGGAGTGCACGCACCCGGTCACATGACCCTCCAACGTCCTATCAGAAGAAGCATTGGAAGTCATGAGCAGGGCTAGGGAGATGCGCTCAGAGCCACAACAAGGCAGCTGAAAAGCTGCAGTTTGTCTACCCCTGTAAATTGGTCCTAGTCTGTTTTATCTGTGTATTCATCTGTGATGCAGAGAAATTAGATTATAAAATCCACAAGGGCAAGGACTATAATGATTGGTTAATCCCTGTAAAGCTCTGTGGAAGATGTTGGTGCTATATAAATATGTACAATAAAGAACTTTTCCTTACAGCTTCAGAGCTTGCCCACCTGTCTTTTGTGTTTTATAGAAAGTGATTAACTTATCACATTTTTTTTATATGGACCAGTCTTATATTTATGTAAGTGGACCACCCCCTTAATTATCTTTTCAGGGCTAAATGGGTTTAAGTCTCTTTATGTCTCTCTTCATAATTGAGGTCCTTCATTCCCTTTATCATTTGCGTTGCTCTTCTTTAATGGTCCACAAAGTACTCCCAGGTCCTCCTCCATTGTATACTATGCTAACTATTTTTTAGAAGATATGCTTATTACATTTTAAACAAAGAACATATAACACACAAGAATTTAGTGAAAACATTTTCATGTAGTAATTGCCTAGCTAGAAAATTGTGAACAGTCACAAATAAAATGCATTTTTTTTAATGTTCATTTTTACAAGGCTAACCACGAACACTGGTATTTGTAAGATTGTAAGATTCGCAGAGAAATGATCAACAGGTTAAGGGCAAATAAAACATTTTTATCGACGATATGAAAATCATCTTTGTATTTTGGAAAATTAAAAGAAGTGATACCATTTTTACCAAAAAAAGACTAAAGCTGTATAATTGAAATTAAACGAGTGAAAGATTATTATGAGCCAGTCATATTTGGACCACTGCCAAATGATAATGGCAGCATCACATAAATATAGAAACATATCACATATAATTATGTAGATATTTTACACAACAATGGATGTGCACCTCTTTTATACAACAGATGTAGAGGGCAGATACATAAACACACAATTTGTATAAACTGACAGTATTTTTGCATTGCTTTGGAACATTTAAGCTTTTAAAGACTGACAAATAAAATGGCTACAGTCATGTTATAATACATTTCTACATTATACTTTGGTTCCTATTGTACCCAGTGTTACAAAGCTTCTAACACCAAACCAGAATGGTAATAAAAGGCCTTTATCTAAAGATATTTAGAAAATGTCCCTTGCCAATATGATTTTGGCAGAGAAATGATTCTAAGAAATGCCAGTGATGTGCGCAGTGAATGTCAGCAGAGAACTTGAAAATTGTACGCTTGCTGTGTTCATTCTACAATATTGAATGCATTAACATTTTTCCTGAGATTCATTATGTTTGCATCATTTTAGATATTACCCAGTATACTGTTACCTATGGAGATGAATACCATGCCACAATTCATAATTAGAACTTATAGTGCACCTGTCACCTCAAAACTTGAATATTAAATTTGGTTCTACTAATGAAATAAATGTTTTTTGTTTTTTAATGTACCTTTATATATCCTTTCTCACTGTCTTTTTCCCTGTCAGTCCAACTTTTATTTCTGGGTGGTGCTAAAAGGATGATTGACATTATAGCTCATCCAATCAGATTCCTGCTAGTTTGTGTTTGAAGGGATCTAATTTGAGGAACTTTAATGTCAGTCATTCTTTTAGCACCGCCCAACCCGACTCCGGATTCAACTCAGGCATTCAGAGCAGAAAAGAAGCAGGGAATTTGCTCCTTTTACTACAGTCTTAGCTGAATGTTTTTAGCATTCAGCTAAGATAACTCCCTGCTTCCTAAAAAAAGTGTTAAGTGGACCTGACAGGTCCACTTTAAATACAATTACAAGAATGTATTCAGCTATCCATTTTTGCATTTATTGTCCTTTAACTATATTACCCTTCCCTACATAATTACAGCATAGTAGTAACAAGTAACCATAAATATTTCCCATACATATTATTAGGATAATACTAGAGAAATATAAGATAAAATATATTGATTCATGATTTGGCTCGCTATAAGTCCATGGTATGTCTGAACATTATTGTCCAAACCCTGAGTTCTCCACAAATTTGACTGAACTGATTTATATTAATTATGAGTCAAGAGTCCAGTCACTACTGCAATGTTCTTCTATCTAGCCTTCCAGCTTCCCACCTCCCCCGCTCCAATTTATTCTAAATTCTGATGCTAGAATTCTCGCCTCAGAGGAGACAGCCTTTCTCCCAGTCTCTCTCTGCTCCTTGGCTCCCTGTTAGCAAACGTATCATTTACAGTGTTCTTCTGTTGACATTTAAGGCACTTCACTCAGTTGCCCCTCCCAAAATTTCCTCACTTTTGTATACCCTTACATTCCTCAACGGACACTGTGCTCCTCATAAAGCAGCCAGCTTTGCGTGCCAGACACCAAGACTGCCCTTTCTCATCTTAAACCTTTTTCTCTCTCTGCCACTTACATCTGGAATTCTATGCCCCTTTGTATTCACCAGGAACATTCCCTCTGCACTTTTAAAATCAAACTGGAGTCCTATCTTTTGGAGCACTAGCACTGATATTTATCACTGATTTTGATGTATTTCATTTATTAAATCCTTAATTAGTTATTTATGCTTAAAGTGCACCTGTCACCTCAAAACACCAATACTAATTGAGGTTGTACTAATGAAATAAACGTTTAGTAAATATATATGTATTTAAAAAAATGTAGCTTTATACGGCATTTCTCTCTGTCATCTTCCCTGTCAGCCTGACTTTTCTTTCCTGGGTCAGGTGATGATGATTACAACCTCTTGTGTCAAAAACAACCTAGCACTTAAATTGAAGTATCCTTGTCATATCATACTTGCATAATGCACTTTTCCTATGTCTAAATATATACTTGTATTGCTGAACTGTACAGTGCTGTGAAAATTTGTGGTGCTTTATAATTAAAACTATATATACATATGGTTTAAATGACCACGCTTCTTTAAGTCCATTGGGGAATACACAATTTAACCTTTTTAATCCAGAACCCCTCCCTTTGTAATAATGTTTTTATCAGGTCACCTCTTCTGGAGTGTGTTGGCTCAGTGGTTAGCACTACTGCCTTGCAGAGCTGAGTTCTGGGTATAATTCCACCCTGGACTTCATCTGCACGGAGTTTGTATGTTCTACCTGCACCTGTATAAGTTTCCTCCCACAATCCAAAAACATACATCTGTGTGTATGTGACTGATTAAGTAAACTAGATTGTAAGTTCCACGGGGCAGGGACTGAAGTGAATGATGAATTTCTGTAAAGTGCTGCGTAACATAGTAGCACTATATAAATGAATAAATACAGATACTTCTAGAATCTGCCATCTTAATTGCGAACTTGATATTTAGCATGGGAGATTTTCTGGATACAGAAGTATCTCTTAATTTTTTTAATATCCCCCTTAGTGCTCGTGGGTCCTAATCTTACTTGGTCCCACACACCCCATACCACAAGGTAAGTTCTGTTTAAAAAAATGTGCATAAATAAATACGTTATGCATTATTCCGGAGTTCTTCCTATCTATTTTTTGCTGGTTTACTTAAAAAGGTTTGCAGCACCTTTTGGAGACTCTGGTGTATTCCCAATCATAATAGGAACCACATTACCTGTTTTTGAATAAAATTTAAAAAAAATGCAAATCTAAACATACTAAAAGGAAAAATGTAACCTAAATCATTTCTGCTAGAATAGCTCTTGTCAGAATTTGAATTACATGCCATGGACTACATTCTATTTCTTTAACAAGCTGTGTATACCTACTTGTAAGGTTAACGTTTACTTTGTTATTTAAGATATTAAGGGAGTGGGAGATAGAAAATGATAGATGGAAGATTTCAGAGTTGTTCATATAACATTCTGTGATATTATTTTCTCTGCTTTCTTAGCATCGCAGGTTGAATAATGGTACAAGGCAGTGTAGGGAAGCATGGTTATATCCTTAACACATCTTAGAAGTATTTCACAACATAGTAGGAATTCTTGATGGCCTTCCCATGAGTGCTGGAATGTTATTTGACAGTAAAACTACTTAACTGCACCAGAGAATGTGCACACATTCCTACTATCATTATTTACTCTTCAGAAGTGCTTCCCTTTATTTACATGTTAAAGCAGACCTGTAAAAGATCAGTGGAAAGTGTTTCATTATTGAATTCTTACCTAATCAGCAATTATAAATACAAATGGATTTGCTAAATAATAATTACAAAATATAATATTACGCATCAAAATTGCATTGTAAATATGGCAAGAGTCAAGTCATCAGGTATCAAAAGAGCATACATGTTTTCTACAACTAGATACATACATCAGAAATCAGAAAATACAATAATAGTTTAGCAGTGAAAAAAGCAAACCTTGGAGCAATGATTCAGTCTTTGCAGTACAGGGAAGATATTATTACTATAGTATATTTTCTAACATTTCTTTGTTTCATGCGTTTCAGCTGTATAGACTGATCCCCACATGTACAGAGTCGGTGATTGTTTAATACTTGTATGTAAAGTTAAAGGGGTTTTCCAGCCTCTGGAGTACCCTTCTAACAGCTGTGTTTAACTTCCCCAGTAACATTAATTATTTTTTCTATACCTGAATGTTACAAACAACTCTTACTGAACTGGGAAGAATTTGGATCGGTTGGTGATAAAGTTAATCATAGGAAGAGCTGCTGGCTTCATGACTTCACAGTAGAGAGCGGAAAAAGAGATCCGTGATGAAAGGTGTCTGTGGCATTCAGGTACAGGAAAATATGCAGATGTTAGATACATCTTCAATGCTGTTAGAATAGAGGTTTTTTTTCTGGAGGCTGGAGTAAACCTAAAGGGGGTTATTCACTAAGGTGCGAATTTGACTGTCGAATTCCCATAGTAAATCCGTGACAATTTCCCCATTATAAACTTGCGACAAATTTTTAAAGTTAAGATTTTCCCATAATAAAGACGTGACTGCAACAGTAGCAGCCTATTGCAACAGTCTTTATCTGGTGAATTCGCACCTATACGCAACAATTCAGGGGGTTATTCACCATTGTGCGAAGTGAGGTCCGGATTCCTGTCTCGGCGAGATCAAAAGAGTTGCTTCGCCAAGATTGGAATCTTTTAAAGCGTTCGCTGATGTCCGCGTGCAGGACATCAGCGAGCACATAACACCATGTGCGAAGTGAGGCGAAGGATCCAGACCTCACTTCGCACAATGGTGAATTTCCCCCTCAGACTTTAGTGAATAACCCCCATTTAATGTGCACTTTTCTTTGATCGAATGAAAATATACAGTATACATATATAAAGAATTGCAGTGCCAGTTGCTTAAGTCCAAGGCTATGACTCTCCCCACAGACTAAGGAAACACAAATTGTTACAAATAAAGATGGCTTGCTAGGAGTTCCTTTTATAGTACTATTGGACTAGGGATAGTGGAGATATCAAGAATTAATATGTGAATGCATGAGCAGATACTGGCTCCACCTACTCCCTCCTATGGAACTCGCTGTGGGCTCCTAACCTTAGTGGAACCTTTCAGCTTTATCATCTGTAGCAGTAATACACAAACACTCTGGTCCTTGGAACTTATATAACCTAGCACCATTCAAAGTATGTTACATTACCAGTCATCTACTAGCACTAGTTGATGTAATTGATTGTACATTTCCCTCCCAAATTTGTATAGCTATAATTGGTAAAAAATAATGTGATAAGCAGCTAAGCTGTTCACTTTTAGGACAACACAAAAGACACACGAGCACCCTCTGAGACTGGAAGAACATGGGCATTTCTAAATACTAGGTAGCCAGTGCTTAGCTAAAACACCCCCTTTTTGCACCCTTTTAAGGTTATAAAATAACATGCCTCCAGCCTTCCTGCCTCCGTGATCTAGACCTAGTAGACTCCTCTGTGAATAGAACTCTGAACATCCAGTGTATGTCTCCTTCACATATACCACACTCCTCAACTCTTTGTCCACCTGGTCAGCCAGTTCTATGAATTTCTCCCTCTGCTACTACTTTAGACCCATATTGATTTTCAATATGGCACTATAGTGTACCCTGGCTACTGGAAAAAAATCTAACCCTCCATTGCCCACTTGTTAGATCCTGGTGTAAACAACTTTGTGACCTAGTTGTAATGTCAGTTACTAACCAGGTTCCAATAAACAATTTCCCAATAGTGTTGTTTGGGGCTGTTAATATGAATAAGTAATGCCGTGCTTGGTGAATCAGGTTCACGGCCTAATCTCAGTTGGTTTATTTTTAGTCCATAGAGAGAAGTGGTCATCAAATACAGTGCTGCTACAACAAAACTTGGAACTATCATTGTGTTTTATTGCTCCATTGCAAACCTCAGGAAGAAATAAATACATTAATTAATTGCACAAATATGAGGGAACAGCTACAGGAAGTTTAGCATCAGATAATTAAGTAGTTTTGCACACACCAGAGAAATGTTCTACATCATAATGTTAAGTGCCTTGACCAACAGTCTTGACAATTCTGAAAAAAAATATTAGAAAGAAGCAGGTGGACAGCAGTTCTATGATATTGCCCACTTGCATATTTCTGATTGGTTTCTCAGAATTCTCAAGCCTTTCTATCAATTTCCTGCCTCAAGATTTCAAACTCAACTGCAAAAGAGAATAAATGTGAGGAAGAAGAAGCTTCTCTAATAAAGTAGATATACATTAAAAAGAGATGGAATTAAGTAAATTAAATAGATTTCAAATAGTTTTATTTAACCTTTAACAGTCCAACGTTCCCAATTTGGGAACATGTAATAAATAATTTATTATATTATTACATTGTTAATTTATTATTTATTACATGTTCCCAAATTGGAAAAGCTGGACTCTTAAAGGTTAACAGTGATAAATAGGCAAGCAATTAAGTAATGGAAGCCGGTCTGTTCCTTTAATCCAAAAGCAGATTACTTCAAGTTAAAAAATATCAGAAAAAAAATATATAAAGTAATTTATTTTGGAAATAAAACTAATTACAATGCATACAAATTTTATAACTACTAATCAGTGTAGGAAGGTTTATATAGGGCCTCACTGACAAAAGTCTGAATAGTCCCTTAGAGCTGTGAATTCGCACCTATTCTCCACTTTCCCATGGTTGCTTACTAACTAATCTCACGAAGTGGAAAATACACAACAAATTTGGGCAACTGCGCTAGTCACGAACCTACGGAGTTCTTCGCATCACTTTGTGAACACGTGCACAGGTACTTCTACTATTGACTAAGTGGTGCAAAGGAAACTAGGAGAACTCCTTCAAATTCATTTGACTTCACAATTAGATGACAACATGAACTAGGGACAAGGTGACATAGAAATAGAATATTCACAGAATACAGTTAGTGAGATATGATAAGATTGACGTCACTGACCT
Organism: Pipa parva; assembly: GCA_019650415.1. Classification (NCBI taxonomy): domain Eukaryota; kingdom Metazoa; phylum Chordata; class Amphibia; order Anura; family Pipidae; genus Pipa; species Pipa parva. The sequence goes on from WMED01012230.1 coordinate 7,957, forward strand.
TCACTAGTCGAATTTGCCTCATTCCACATGACTTCTCACCCTATTTCTATCCTCCTGACTACCCCACACTATGCATCTGACAGCATTCGCTGCTGTCTGCCTGATTGGCAAGTGTATTCTCCACTTAGTCAATCGTAAGAAGAGAATTCATGTCTATATTGGCGATGTGACTTGAAATGAGTGAGATGGATTCGACAGGTGAATTTGAACTTTTGTTAGTGAGGCCCATCTTCTTTCTTTTTTCATGCGACTATGTTTTGCAGGCCCAAGTGGTACTGATAGAAACATAATTTATGATGTTTCTTTTCTCTGAAAGAGTGAACTTGCCCACCAAAATGAATGTTCTATACATTGAGACAATTCCACCTCATTGTAGCGAAGTCTGTTCTGCATATTCACTAAACTGGTATAAACTAAAATACTGGAAAACGATCCCCATAGAGTGCCCCCAATAAATAAGTATCCTGCTAAGATCCCATCTGAGACAACTAAGATCAAATGTGTTCTACATGTGAGGGTAATTATATGTATATGTTGTGCATCTCCACCTTTCAACACTGTCACTATTCATGCTGCTACATGAGATTCAAAGATATTACCTTTTTGTTAAAATACATTTTGTGTTTGAGCAAGAATCACAACGATTTATCAGTGATATTAGTGCACCACATAGATTACCTGTGTTGAGTGTGCCTCTCCATATAAGGCTGGACCAGCCCCCTGGGATCCCATATTGCTAGCTTGGGCATCTGTAGTATGCTATTGCAGGAAACAGAACACCCAGGATTCTAATACAAAAATAGCATCACATTAATTATAATTAATTGATTATTTATAATTTAATTATTCTAATGAAATACAATGGCAAGGATTCTAGTGAGTTATGAATGCACAGTTTTGTTTTATTAGTATTTAATAAATTTACTTAAAGGTTATGAAGGGTTGTAGAATTATGTGTACTGATATTATGGTTTATACTTCACCTCTTTATCACAAGCCCAATGCTAAAATACCAGGTTCCATTTGGGTATGGACATCTTATCAAGGAAAGATGATCTAGATGGCCAAACCTTTCTGCCTATAGAAAATCTGATTTTCACAAACACAAGCACAAACTTGTTGTAAACAACGATAAAGGCACATTAAAATGGTTCAAGATGCAGCAGACTGATCTAAACTTATTATTGATTGGCTGATGTAGATTACCCATCCCGAGCAGATTTACTCTTCAGTTTCTTATTGTATCTATGTATTTTTCTTGTTTTTAGTTCATGTTTGTTATGCAACAACACTGTGTTTACTTGAAGGCAATTTTTTTATTGACATACAGGCCTGCACATACTGTATAACAGACTAATCATTCTGCACAAACATCCTAGTCATACCCTTTTAAAAAAATAATCTAACAAAGAATTTACAGTTTTCTTGTGATGAATTGAGTCATTGGAGCAGATTACTAGTTAACATGATGAGATGCCAAAAGACAAGTATAATCTCGTATGAATCTTGTAAATACTATGAGTATTATTTTACCAACTGACTAAAGTAGATTATTTTCTACATTTTAGTGGGCCTGACATATGTGCTAATCTTTAGATGTTCCTGATGACAAAGCTTCAGTCATTCTGAGGTTAATGTTTGTTTTGAGCTCGGGGCTGCAGGTGTGATTTGGTCATAGGTTATCTAGGAAAGGAATTCTTTCCACAGTGAAAAATTCTTCCCCTCAATTGACTGGGTTAATTTTGCTAACTACCAAACTATCTGAACTACATAACTGCCTTAGAATATCTAATCGCTTTAGGTTTAAACTATTGCAGACATTGGCCTTTAGCCAAAGATTAACTTTATATCTAAAATAATGCAGTTTACATTTTTTACTCATTAAGTTACAAAGTATCTGGAAAACCAGATTTCACAAATGAGTGTAAAAAGGGTCATGTTAAATGTAGAAACAGACTTCATTGCAACAGTTGGCACCGACAACCATACATCATTTTTCCCATTGTAAGCAATGGTGTTCTGTGTTCCCTAGTTGCTGCAGATGCTGCATTCAAGTCTGCTACATTCTCTATCTGAAATCTGTTAAGAAAATGATTGTCATAAGGATTGGACTAATTATTTTCTGGCCCCCATCATGCTGATAACCCTCAGTTATTATTCAGATCCAGCATTTTCAATTACGCACAGTTCAGTTTATACCAATCCTGGATTTATTGCCAGAAATAGTTGGATGAAAATAGTCCTGGGAACGAAATGACCTTGTTTGTGAAATAATGCTGTAGACAATCTGTGTCTTAACTTTAGTCAAAATAAATCTAACCTTTAGCTTTACTTTTATAGGCAGAATCGTGTTTATATTTGCACTTGGGCCTTAATATTTCGACTAGATAGTGCATAGCCTCATTCCAGATTAACAAAAAAAACAAGAATAATTGCAAACATGACATGAATATAATGACAATGGCAAATAAAGCTTATTTTTTCTATTGGCTGCAGTATGGTCCTCTTTGTTTGTGGGGTTTCAGCACTCAGGTTGACCATCATTTATCAACAGCATGCTTTTTTAATAAGAGTCAAGCTAAGAAATTCTTTCGTATTATATATATACTTTAAAAAAATTTTTTTTAGATGTTTTTAATTTATAGCACTTTTTAAAAGAGGCCATTCCACTCTTACAAATTCCCCTTGCAGCCAATCGGTGAGCAATTTGATTGACAATCACGAGAATTCTAAAATAGGCATCTTGCAAGTGTACAGTGTCAGAGAGCTACGGGCCCTCCACAAGCTGCTGTTTTTATTTTTGAATTGTATTAAATGCAGCAGGTGCTCTACTAAACATTTGATGAATGCTGACACATAACAGGGATTATTCACTAAGGTGCAAATTCGACTGTTGAATTTGCAAACAGTGGATTCCCATAGCAAATCTGCTACAATTTCCCCATTATAAAGTCGCAACAATTATTTAAAGTTAAGATTGTGACAATTTTCTCATAACAAAGACGCGACTGCGACAATAGCAGACTATTGCGACTGTCTTTATCTGGCAAATTCGCACCCATACGCAACAATTTGGACTTTAGTGAATAACTCCTTTAAGTGTTTATATGAGCTAGGAATTGTCTGCCATTGTAATACATGTAAAAAACAATTGCAATTTATGTGACTATTCTCCAGTGACAATGCTGACAACCAACATGAGACAAGATAGTGACAATGATTTTACCTATAGTAAACAGATCCATGCTAAGATAACATTATTGCAGTACAATTGCCACTATTCCCCTGACTACACTCAAAAAGTACTCCAGGACAACTTGCAACAATTCACTCATAGCCATCGCAATATGCTGAATAGTGAATAAGCATAACTGAGACAATGCTACGATAAAAGCGAATTGCTGCATGGCGTGGCGAATTCGCTTCTGGAGGCAAATTCACTCTTTGAGAAGTATACTCTTGTATCTTATATTGATATTGTTTGTTTAATGATTGTACTATTCTTTGATGTATAATAGATTATTTTGAAACAAATTAAAAACAACAGATATGTTTTATCTGATCACCTATGTTTTCTTACAAAATCATTGGTACAAATTCTGCCAGATGTCAACTTAAGAGCATAACTGTATACGCCACTTTATAAGACTTTATTTAGATCAGCTGAGTTCTTTCGGGTGTTGGTTAGTTAACTTGTTCTCTTAGGTTGGATTCACACACAACGAGTGGTCATTGGCCTCACATTGACATCCCTAATTACTTTCTTTCTTGGCCAGCTGGATGATCTATGCAGCATGTGGAAATTAAGATTAGCTTTAC
>WMED01012231.1:0-14901 GCA_019650415.1 Pipa parva
GGGGGGGGGGGGGGGGTCCAGGGGCCATGTGGAGCCCTAACCCACACTTACCCGCAGAACTGCACAGCCACATGGTGCCTGCTATATAGGATTAGGAAGTGAGACCGGGAGTACTGAATACATGTACTCCCGGTCTCCTATTGGCCCATGTGACTGATCGGCGAAAAAACGCCTGGTGTAGCGCTGAAACCCTTTGACTATGTTCCCTGTACCTCTCACAGGGTAGGTAGTTCTGGCCACCCGAAGCTACCCCGTGAGAAGTACGGGGTACGTAGTCAAAGGGTTAAAGTGCACCTGTCGCCTCAAAACTAATACTAATTTAGGTTGTACTAATAAACATTTTTGTAAATATATATGTTTTTTAAAAAATGTACCTTTATACAGTGTTTCTCTCTGTCATCTTCCCTGTCAGCCTGACTTTATCTTTCCTGAGTTGGGGTTGGGTGGGGCTAAATGATGATTGACATTATAGCTCCTCCAATCAGATCATTTAAATCATGATCTAGCAGGGATCTGACTGAAGGAGCTATAATGTCAATCATTACCCGACCCAGGATTATATCCCCCTCCCCCTTTCAAATCACCCTTTGACAAACAGCATATACAGTAGTTCAAACTTACAGGTAAATTAATGCAATCCAAGTTTTGAGCAATTCAAGCATTTGGCAAACAGGCTGATCAGTGGTTTTATGTGTGTAAATCATAGGCATGTGCACAGGGTGTGCCTGGTATGCCCAGGCACACCCTAATGTGCAGCACTCAGTGCAGTCACCTTTAACTGCAGGGAAGAAAAGCAACAGGGAGGGGGACAGCAAGGAGGGGGGCAGGGAAAAACTTTACCTTTAAGAAGTTTTTCTTTGGGGGCACACCCTAATGAAATAGCCCGTGCACTCTTATGGTGTAAATGTACAGGTATATGTAAGATCACAGTGTAATCTTTTAGCCCATATGCTGAGTATTCCAAGTGCTCTCAGTCACGCATACAGTACACATACCCGAACAGATCTTCTCAACTGTCATTTCAATCAATATTATGAGACAGGATTGTGTTATTTTCAGCACTGGTTTAGTAATATCATATGGTTGGCATGGTCAGCTGACTGTACTATGTGCAGCTGAGACATTATTTCTTTATTCACTGATTAATTGAGCTTGTCAGGTTCCCCCATTTCCATTAAAACTACATTAATTTTCCATGTCCTGCATTTAAATTCTATATGGTCCCTCCGTTGACTTCATGCCATTCTCAATTTGCTTGTCGCTCTTCTCTTTGCCATTGATATGGTATTGTGTGTTGCTAATACTAATTACTGATCTGTTTTAGAAAATCTCTAAGGAGTAAAAATATGGGATGATCATGTCTAGACTCTGCATCAAGGCAACATCACAGGTACCTTGAGGTTTCACCAGAAGACTACATCTGAGCTACCAGCTGGCCAAGGTTTTCAATCTGTGCCCTTGAGGATAAGTTTTTATGCAGTTGCTTCAGTTACTGTCCACTGAATACCTTTGGCCTTTTCCAGGAAATTCACTGCTGAAGTTAACAGAAGTGGGAAATACATGTTCAAGGGTGTCACAAGTCTCCACAACAATTATTATTGTACTATAGCTCACCTGATACACCAAAAACAATGGAGAAAAAAATGATCTGCGTTAGTTCTAGAACATAGTTATACTGTTTTCTGCTTTGGCTGAAGAGTGACAACAGCTCTGCTGGGTAAATGGAGTATTGTGTGAATGGATTGAAAAGGTATAGAAATAATGGTCATTGCTGAATTAGTCTCTTGATGCCTGTCTTTGTCATTCACACAGCACTGCTAATCTTCTTTACTCCCTGTTAATCCCTCTGAATTAATGAATAATTTCAGTCATGCAGGGGAGATTAGCAGTGCCGTGTAAAACCAAAGAAGAAAGAGAGAGTAACTCTGTCATAGTGTCACAGTGGCAGATACAAATAGTTGCTCCGGCACTCCCAAAGTTAAAAACAATAAATTTTTAACTTTGATAGTCCTATGATTAAGCGAAACTGCGCGAAACGCGTCGGGGCGCATGCCGCTGTTTTAAACTGTTACTATTGAATCCTGTCTTTTAATGGATACCTAATAAATTTATTGTTTTTAACTTTGGGAGTGCCGGAGCAACTATTTGTATCTGCTGCTGCTACCATGGGTCTATCCTCCTGAGCACCCCTTCTGATATTATAGTAAGTTCACTGCGGTTGGGATTGAGCAGCCATTTTTCTGTTATAGTGTCACAGTGGCTCTGTTTGTAAAAAGGAAATTTAAGACCTGCAAGGGAATCACTGTGAACAGGAACCAACATCATGGCTTCCTCAGGGTGGCTTAAACTCTGCCTGATCAAAACAGCTCACAAGAAACATTACTTACAGCTATTTCTGAAACACACTCAATGGTCTTCTTAAAAGAGAGTGGTTATCTAGGCAGAAGGACTATATTGCATTTAAAGAGAAGTATTGTATGCAATGGATCTTCTTTTTTAAAACAAGGTTTCCTTTGTCTCCTTTGTGATACTTCCATTATTATTAGTGTATTTTTGCTGGTGGTGATGTCATTTAAAGCAGCCATTAATGAAAAGGCAATCAAGTGTTGAGGTACTGATAAAGTTAATCATGCAAAGATAATTGTGATAATTGTAACATATTACAGCAACAAAGCTACATTTTCGCACTGCAATAAATGTTCTTCTTTGCTTCAGGACAGATAGGCCTCTACTCACAAGAGTTTTATTCCTGTTTGTTTGGCGCCGCTAGCTGATCATGATTATAATGGGAAGGATATGAAGAGAAATTCAGTTCCCTTCCCCTCTTGCAAGAGGATTGTGTACATCAAATGCTCTGCCAGGCTGAGTTTAATATGCAGGGTGCCTTTTATTGTGCTCTAACCCCTTTGTCTTGTTTTATGAATAGGCTTTTTTGGGCTTTCATTTGGCCTATTTTAAGCAGTTTTCAGGAGTCTATAGTGTAGTCAAAATATTAACCAGCTACAATAATACAAAGCAGGTTTCTAATGTTCTGCATGATCTCAGTAGCAGAGCAATTACTATACTTTATCTAGATATGGAATTAAATTACGGTATAGATTGTTTGATCAAAAATGAGTTTCTGCATGAAAAATATGAAATAGAAATAAAAACCAATGTTTCGCCAATGAACAAGAGCAAAGAGACAGGGAAAAGGTGATTTTCCTATAGTGGCCCTATTTATTTTTGAACTGATCCCTTAGAAGTAAACAGATCCTTTCTTATTTCTAATAGTAAACTGTTTAATCTGTATGTACACATTTATTAGGAGTTTGGATTTGCATTGACATTAGAATATTATTTCTAGCTAAAAAAGTGTAATGAAAATCGGTTTTGGGAGTCTATACTAAGGTTCATAAGAAAGCTTATATTAGTAACAGAGGGATCCTTCGGGACCCCCACATTGCCAGTTTTATCGATTTATTGTAGTAAAACAAGTTAAACATCACTGTTTATTTGGACACACAGCATATGATTAAAGGGGGTTATTCACTAAGGTGGGAATTCGACTGTCAATTTCACAAAAAGCAGATTCCCATAGCAAATCCACTACAATTTCCCCATTGTAAAGTCGCAACAATTTTTTAATGTTAATATTGCGACAATTTTCCCATAATAAAGTTAGGACTGCGACAATATTCTCATTATAAAGACACGACTGCAACAGTAGCACCCGTATTGCGACTGTCTTTATCTGGTGAATTCGCACCTATACGCAACAATTCAGACTTTAGTGAATAAACCCTCTTAATGACTACACAAACACAAAGGCAGCAGAATATATCTTCCACTGAAACTGTACAACCTATGTTTTCTAGTTTATTCACTGATTAGCCCAGGTCTCGTTGTCAGACAATCTAATCCATCTGTTATACACAGGTATATTAGGTAAATAAGAACAACCAGCTTTGCATGCCACACACCAATACTGCTCTTTCTCGTCTTAAAGGAGTCATAAAACCAAAAAATAAAACAGGACTGTTAAAATACTTACCTGATACAGAGCCAATTGATTACAGTCACAGCATGAGCTGTGCTGTAATTAGCCAGCACCCGATGCTTCAACAGATGCCTCCTTCACAGCGCGCAGCTCCTTCTTACCGCTTCACCGGCTTATACATCATCACGCTTATTGTGGGGAGCATTCTCATTGGCCCCCGCATTGAATGTGATGATGTTTAAGCCCTGAAACACCCAAGTTGAAGCAAGGTGGGAGGAGCTGTGGTGCTGGCTGCCAGTCAGCAAGAGGTGTGAAGAAGCGTCATGCTTTGACTGTAATCATTCGGCTCTGTATAACGCTTTTCTCTTTCTGCCCTCCTCCCACACCTGGAATTCTGTACCCCTTTATCTTCACCAGGAATATTCCCTCTGTACTTTTTTTAAACATATTTCTTTATTGTCACATATTAAAGTTGAACATTATATACATTTTGCATTATTTTAACTTTTTGTGCATAGAGTGTTACTGTATATGTTTATAGGAGACATTTTTTTCTTCTTTTATCTCTTTTGTTTAACATTATTACACAAAATCAACAGAGTTATGTTTTGCACAAATAGTAACAAGTAGTATTGTCTCGTTATTGATGATATAATGTAAATTCTGTTATCTAACAATCATGGTGCTAGACTCATATGAATGACTATATTTTAGCTTAACCAATTCTGTTATATTTTAGGTAATTTTTTGATGCTTTGTTGTTTGCTATAGTCTTATTTAACAGCAAGTCATGACATACAGTTTAAATGGTGGTGGGACCAGGCGCTTCAAAAGGTTTTCGTCACAATCTTCATACGGGTGTGCAGCAAATCTCCCTAACCCACACAGTCATATAATTCCAAAAAGAGAATAGAGCATCTGCACTGCCAATTTGATCTCTTGTTGTGTGCCTTTAAGAGATCATGCATGTAGCCAGCCGTGAGCAGTAGTATCTCCAGATAAATGGTACTTTGAAAGAGGAAAAAAATTAAAAGAGTGTACATTATTTTAAAACACTTTCAATGAAAATGGAATTGCACTCACATGGATAAAAAATGATCATATGCCTCTGAAAAGTGATGATTTCACTTCAGGCTTGCAGTAAAAACTCCAATGCATTTCATCCTGCTGGGGGTTTCCTCAGGCAGTAGATTACTTAAAACATGTTTTCAAACATATTTAGGCCTTATGGGTGGCAGGAAGTGACATCAGTAAGAGGGGGTATGGCCTAACATTTATTTATTCATATATGCATGTGCTTGTTTCCTTGATCTAATTCACATTTAAATAGATGTGCTGTCTAATCTGTTCCCTGCCTACTTAATAATGGCATAGTAATAATATTTAGTATAAAAAAATATTCCACTTCCCCTTTAAATTATTTAAATTATGTGAACATCCCTTTAAATCACGTGATCCTCTTTCATTTAAACTACTGTGCAAGGATTGTTTTATTTCAGTTTTTTAGGTCATTTTTATAAAGCAGTAGTTATTTATGAAATAATCTATGAGAGGTTGATCTTTAATAGTGTTTTTTATATGGTAGATTTTGTGAAGGTATCTGGTGAGAGGATCTAAAGCCATATTGAATAGGAGTGGTGACAGAAGGCATCCCTGTCTTGTTCCATGGTATAGTTGAAATGGAGTTGAGTTGAGATTGTTAATAGTTAGAAATGTTTATGGAGCATTATAAAGGGCCTTGAAGGCATTCAGTAGTGAGGATCCGTAATGTTGGAATTTGATTATCCTGATTAAATGTTCACAGGATACTTGATCAAAGGCTTTGTTGGCATCGTATAAAATTAAGATTGTGTTTTTTAATTTATATTGTTTTGCTGCTACAATGATGCCTATTGTTTTCCTAATGTTGGTGATTGATTGTCATGATCTTATGAAGCTAGTTTGTAATTTATCCAAGATTCTGTTTAGTTGGAGTCTGTTCACTATTATGGATGTGAACAGTTTGAGATCTTGGTTTAATAAAGAGATAAGTCTATATGAGTCTGTTATTAGTGGATCTTTGTTGTTTTTGGAAATTAGAATTGTTCTGGCTGTGTTGAATTCCTGAGCAAAGATATCTCCTTTGAGTATCTGGTTGTATAGTTGGGTTAAGTAAGGGGAGACTTGAGCTGAGAGAATTCTGTAATAATTGGCTGGAAGGCCATCTGGTCCTGGAGTTTGGTTGGGTTTTGCTTAATTTATGGTGTATTGTACCTCTTCTATTGCTATTTGGCATCTAATGTTTCTGTTTCTTCCACTGTTACTTTGGGTAGGTCTGCTTGTTGTAGCAATGGGATTCCCTGTTTTTTATGGCCTGTTGGTGCTTTGTATAGAGAAGCATAAAACTGGTTAAAATTGTTTAGGATATCTTGTGGATTTGTTGTAGTTTCCCCTTTGTCATTTTTGATTTGTAGGATTTTAGGGGTGGTTTGAGGTTGTGAGAATTTTATTAAGTTGGAGAGTTTAGCAGCTTTGTCTCCAAATTTCAATAAATGAGCTCTGTGTTAATTTAAAGTGAGGGTTGCATTTTTTGATAGATGGAGATCATAAGCTTGCTTGGTACATTTATATTCTGCTTTGTTTTGTTCATTAGGAGTGGATAAAACGGTGTTATATGCTGCAGTCAGATTAGATTTTAGAAGGTTCAGGTTTTTCTGGCTTTCCTTTTTCTTCCATATGGTATAAGAAATTATGTAACCTCTTATGACTGGTTTTTGACTATGTAGTTGTTCCATTGGTGTGTAAGACATTCACGGAATTGATCTAAGGGTGGAAGATATGTGGGGAGTTTCCAGTTATATGAAGTTTTCTGGGGTTCATTTAAGGTTAATGCGACGGTTATTGGTGCATGGTCTGATATGATGATTTCATTAATTCCTGTTGATGTAATTGTCCCTCTGCACTTTTATAACCAAACTGAAGTCCTACCTTTTGGAGCACTAGCACTGATAATTTTCACTAATTTTTATTTATAAATTATATTGTATATAGTCCTTATTTATTTATATTTAGTATTTGTATTTATTGACCAGTGCTTTAGTATATTTTTACAGCTCTTATTACCCTTATATCTGTGTTTGTAAGTCTTCCTCCCATTTAGATTGTAAGCTCTACGGGGCAGAGACCTCCAATCTCTTGTGTCAAACACAACTTAGCACTTAAAGTGAAGTATCCTTATGATACTATACTTGTATTGTTTAATGCACTTTTCCCATATCTGTATTATATTTGTATTGCTGAATTGTAAAGCGCTGCGTACATTTGTTGCACATTATAAATAAATTATGCATATATACATACCTGGGAAAACCAACAGAGATTCCACAATTCTTCCGTGGATTCCCTATGACGTGTCATATTGTAGTGCTGCTGCTATTTTGCCTACAAACAATCCTAAAGTTTACCTAATATAGGATTTAATCTATGTTAACATTTCAGCAGTATGTGTGAATGCCAAGATGGACAAACGGACTGTATTCTACACACCGTAGGCTATGCTTTTAAACCCATGTCTCACACTGGATTTTTTACTGCTATTTAAAGAAATGGTGATCAAATTTCTCAATCTGTACATAGGCCTACCACTACCAACTTTGTAGCTTGAAGACTTCAGGCTAAAAGTACTTTAATATACTGTATATTAGGGTATGTTTTCCCTTTTACGATAAGCTGAGGGGCACATGGTCATAATTAGTTCTGAGGATTTGATTAGCTGATTCTTTAATTATCTGTGTATCTTCTGCTTTAATTTGCCTCAGTGTTAAACATTGACCTACAAATAAAAAATAATTTACTCAGTTATGCTGTGCCTTGCACATTCATTATAATTGATATTATATAAGCCAAATGATAGAATGTACAAATTAATTGAATTCAATTATTGATCCCTCCAGAGATGTCTTAAAATAAAGCTGATATAAACCTTTGTGTCCCACTTATCTTATTAGTTGATGTCCCAAGACAGGTAATACACATTAAGTACTTAAATTATTCATTTTTAATTTCTATCAGTTAATTGTTGTATCCAAAATATGACATATTACTCTTAGAGAATTTTTGGTTTCATTTAGGGATTAAACTGATATCTAAAGATGCAAAAGAATATTTAAAATCCAGAGTTTCATTGTACACCTGTCATCTCAAAACTCTAATACTAATTTAGGTTGTACTAATGAAATAAGCATTTTTGTAAATATATATGTATTTCAAAAATGTACCTTTATACAGCGTTTCTCTCTGTCATCTTCCCTGTCAGCCCGACTTTATCTTTCCTGAGTTGGGGTTGGGTGGGGCTAAATGATGATTGACATTATAGCTACTCCAATCATATGAGTGCAGAGAAAGGAGAGGATCGCTCAATCCACCAAAACAGTATAGAGAACAGCGGGTGCCAAGGAGTAAGAGGCCCAATGTAGCAAACAACAAACGAACGAAGACTCCGGCACTCCGAGTCTTCGTTCGTTTGTCGTTTACTCCAATCAGATCCCTTAAATCCTGATCTAGCAGGGATCTGATTGGAGGAGCTATAATGTCAGGCATTATTTAGCCACACCCACCAGACACTAGGGAAAGAAAAGTCAGGCTGAGGCTGACAGGGAAGATGACAGAGAGAAACGCTGTATAAAGGTTCATTTTTAAAAATACATATATATTTACAAAAAGGTTTATTTCATTAACACAACCTAAATTAGTATTAGTTTTGAGGTGACAGGTGCACTTTAACATTTAAGAATTGCAAGTATATTTGCAGCAGTGTATAAAACATATATAGTTACAAATACTACTGACAGGTTCCCTATACTCTCCTCAAATCTCATTTATAGCATATGTTTTAAGAATATTCAAAGGGGTAGCATGCACATTAAGATTTCCCACCATTTTGCTGCAGGGTAAGTATTTTGGTATTTTGCAAACTTTTTATTTTTTTTTCCCCTGAAATACTGTACATAATGAATTTTTGTTAATTCTAATTTAAATATTACCTTTCAATACTGGCTTTCTACCCCCCATGCTTATGCATAGAAATTCGATCTGCAAAGACAGGGTGTCCCAGACCCAAATGTTTCATGGGGCATTCAGCGTGAAACTGCCTGTATACTATACAAATGCATTGCTAAATTAAATAAAAACGGAAATAACTGTGCTGCAATATTATTTGAAGCAGCACACATAGTTTTTATTATTAAAATCTAAACTAAATTATGGGGGAATCTACAGTATGTCTGAGTATATCAGCTGCTGCCAGGGTAATAGGAGCAGCTGTGTCCCCAGACAAGACATTAACAAAGAGTAGTCATGAGCAGTTTGGATTTGTATTAATCCAAGCAAATCCAACACTGACTATCAGAGGGGAGTTTGAATTTGGTTAGATGAAGTCATATTACATACAAACGATATGCCCCGATTTGAACCAATTTGAAGCAATGTGATAAACTCATTTCATGCAGGTTTTGGTGTCCATTTTACATGAGATAACTTTCATAATGCTATTGCTAACAGGGCCGCTCCAATGCCCTCAGGAAGAGGACTAATCTCTTCTATGATTGCACTGCAATCCTCTTCACTTCTGCTTCCTCTCAGTTGTGCTGAATAGAGGAAAAATATTGTGTGATCGCTGAGTATCTCCTCCCTCCCGCTTGCTAATATCCTATTGACATAACAAGGCTATACTTATCCTTTAAAAACATTAGGCACTTTAGCATGTTGCAGTTAGTAAGCAGACAGTAGCAACAGTAATAGTACAAAGACAAGTAATATTTTTCCACACGTGTCTCTCTCATTAGTTTCCCCGGTGGCCCAGTGCCCTGAATATTTACTACAGAAATATCCTAGCGAGGCTTCAACTTACCCAGCTGCTGGAAGCCTCATCAGATTTAGGGGGTAATTCAGCAAAGAGCAAACTTGCCCTCTGATCCTTCACATCAGCTCGCAGAGACTGTAACGCGTTTGTGTGTAACCTGCACGTGGGCATCAGTGAATGCTTTAAAGGGATTCCAGTCTCGGCGAGGCTTGACTCGAGATGCCTCGCAGGACTGGAATCCCTTTAAAGTGTTTGCTGATGTCCGCATGCAGGGCATCAGCGAACGTGTAACAGTCTCTTCGAGCTGATGCGAAGGATCGGAGGGTAAGTTCGCTCTTTGCTGAATTACCCCCTTAGTCCCTATTCTGAGTATCCAAAAGAACCAGGGCATGTGGACACCTGAGCAAATTGTGTCAGAAATATGACTTACCTGGCTCCTCCGGTGTTGCGGCAGTTGGCACACTTCCATCGCAGCCATGTAATCCTGACGTGGTTCTGTCATGGTCTTGTAATCCTGATGTGGTTTCATCGCGGTTGCATAATCCCGATGCTGTTTTGTCACAGTCGTGTAATGTGTTGTGCCTGTTCCATTGTGGTCGTGTTCCCGCCGTTTTCCCTTTATAAGGTCACCAGTTTGGTAATCCTGTATTATACATCAACATAAGCAGAGAGAATCCAATGTTTCCAGTGGAATTGCTCCTTTACCATCAGCTATTTCAAGCATCCCAGTTTTTAGAATGTATGGTTGAGTGACCCCCTATGGTTGAGTGACTCCTTGTTCATGATAAATCTAATGATAACACTAAATAAATGTCAACTTTTGCTAAGGCATTGATGTGTTCACATTTGTTTTTTTTTTATGGCCTATTGACATGTAGGTCTACAATACAATGCTAATATACCAAGTGAACAGCAGCAGACCAGTTAAAAGCCTAATCTCCAATTACCATATTAACTGAGCAGTAAAAACTCCAGCTACAAAGTGAAGTTTCCATAAACACAATTTCACAGGTCCAGTTTTAAGGTGACCCTTTAGAATCTATAGTGACCGTCCCCTATTTATTTTATCATGTGACTCAAGTCAACCAAATGTTTTTTACAGTGTGACAGTACAACTACAACTTTTTCTTCCGACAATGTATGAGCTGAATTCTAAGAAGCCAGCAAATGCACCCCTCTAAAGCTTAAATGGTTATCTACTGCAGACTGGCTGGTTTGAGTAGTTTACATACTATTTGCAAATAAGTTGGGAACAAGTCAGTCCATAAGAGATTGAGGGGGTTATTCACTAAGGTGTGAATTTGACTGTCAAATTTGCAAACAGCGGATTCCCATAGCAAAGTTGCGACAATTTTTTAAAGTTAAGATTGCGACAATTTTCCCATAATAAAGTCGCGACTGCGACAATATTCTCATTATAAAGATGCGACTGCGACAGTAGCCACCTATTGCGACTGTCTTTATCAGGCGAATTTACACCTATACGCAACAATTCGGACTTTAGTGAATAACCCCCTCTGACACATAACCACAAACTTATCAATCATGTTGGTGATCACTGAAATAAACCAGCCTTCTATTACATTCTACTTGTGCAATATGGGACCATATAAAGTTTTCTTGACTACAAAAGGAAGCCAAAGCATTCACTCACTTTAAAACAGGAACTATTCTGTAGTAACGCTTACTGAACCATACCGAGTGAGTACTCTGTGAGGGTGGTTAGAAGACAAATTTGAAACATTCTATTGAGTATTGACATTGCCAAGGCTTTCTGACTGGAAGCAAATTTTTTTATTGTGGCCCTCAGACTGCTTAAGAGCTAGAAACATTTCTAGGACATTCATGTCAATTTAACTGTATCAGGTACTAAAACATGTTTATAACTGATAACAAATGAATAAATGGGAAAAGGTTTCCATTTTCTAGCACGGCTCAAAATATAGGCTCCGTCTGCCAACAGCTGTTGGGTTAGGATGAGCAGAAATCAACCAGCGTGACTGGAAACAACATAATAACTGCACACGTTTTATTTAGAACAAGGGAGCAGGTGTGAAATACTAAAGCCATCTAGAACAGTTTCCTGTCCAGCATTCTATTGTGCTCTGATTATTTTATGTAGGAGGGAGTGCTCTGGGGACAAGTTATTAAAAGAAACAGTCCACCTCAGCTATAAATCCATTGCAAATCAAGAAGTATGACCTCTTGGAGTTAGTAAGAAAAGATAATGGACTTTTTTTCCCCCCAGATATTCAAAAGACAAAATAAAAGGTTACAGATTAAGCATGTGACCCTTAGTGGTGTAACTAGTAGGACCCCCAGTTCAAGATCCGGGAGTGACCCCACTTGTCTTCCTGCCCAATTACCCAAACCCCGACTATCACTATATGACTAATCTCACTTTTTCTTTCTACAATTTACCTTTAGTCCCTGAATGTGGCATTAACATAATATAGTCTAGGCCTCTTTTATTCTAATGTAAGATACAATTATTTGTGGCCACTTGAGCCCATCAGGTTACTTATCCCCAGTGCGACTACTACCACTGCACCCCTTATGGTCACACCCTAACCATCCTTGTTTAGTTACATGCACCATCAACTTTTCTTTGTGTTTCATGTTAATATTTAGGTGCTGACAATAAGTAATGTTAATGATGGATACAATCTGTTAATCCAGTCTTGTCATATTTTCCATATGCTCTAAAATATCTAAAATGGAAACTCTGTGTACTATCTCCCTATTCTGTAAAAGGCAAGGAAACTGACTGTCATCTCTGAGGTGAAGTAAAGTTTCTAATACTGTGGTTTAAATGATACCATTCTTCTGCATTCAGTATTTTAGAAAAGCCTGAATAACTTCTAGAAATTTGATTTCTTTTACCGAAAAATAATTACCCCTTCTTGACTTTTATAGGGCTCTAATGGACCAACTTCTAAATATGACATATTAATTTTAGCCACACTTTTTCTAAAATCCATGGCTTTGCTAACATAGATAGGCATGAAAAGGTGAAGTCTCCGGGTAAACATATGATGACTGCAATAACGCGCAAGGTAAGCAAACACTCTGAAAACACAATGCTTTGTTACTGAAAATGGTATTTTTTCTTCTCAAGTACTGGAGAGTCACTGATTGTTAAATACACGGCATACCTACTGTACTTAGCATATTAAATACAGCAAAATACTATATCCATGGTTACAAGAAATTGATGTCAAGCTATTAAATACTTCTGTGTGTGTTTTAGTAAACCCTGATTTATATGTTGCTCATGCCTACAAAGACAACATCAACATAAACATGCGTTTTTTTCAAATTAGCACTGATAATTTGTAAAATAAGACATCAAATATTTTGATCGACACATTGACAAAATTACACAGGCAGAGAAATTGCACAAGTGCTACAAAGCCTAATATGCACAAACATAAACAACCAGGGATACATGATCTCAATGGCAAAATGTCAATTTTTTAACCATTTTAGTCATCGAGTTAGCTACACTAGCTAACAAAAAACACAAATAAAAACAAACTTTGTCCTACTTAGTCAACTGAGTTATTGTCAGTAGTCCTGTCTGCAGATTTGCCAATTTCTAGATCCATTCGTTCATACCTCTCCAGTAGCATCCTAGTAGGAAGTGTTGGTTGGTGTATCAGGGTGACCTTGACAGTTTTCTATGTAGTTAGAGATGAGTACCTTCACCTGCCATAGGTAGGTTGCCCATTTTTTCTCCTAATTCTTTCATTTATCGGTAACTTGCAGGTAGATTAGGTCATCACTTTGACCTTGATGAGATTCATCTTTGTTTATATATTGGGTTAGTTGTATACTTTTTAATTTCAGTAGAAATAAACGAAATAAGATGCAAAATATTTTACAATAAAGTAGAGGATTTGTAATTCATAAGTAGTTTACCTTTTAAAGGTGTTCTAGGAAAAGCCATTGTATATAGTTCTGTATTTACAGTATAAATGATCATCAGGCACTCCCGCTTTCTTATAAAATCTTAAATGTTTTACTTGGACTGCAACAAAAATATTCTATAAAAAAAAGTGGAAGTAATGAGCTACAATTTCTGTTGTATGCCTGCATTTACAGTATATATGCGTATATTCAAAGATATGAATTATGTCTAATAGAAAACAGCCCCTATTTATAATAAAAATATAGTTTCCTACTTTCCTGCTTAGAAAGCATTCATTTTAACACCTGTAATTTCAACCACTTTGCCTTTACGGTCATATTTGCTTGCAACTGATTGTACTCTGTAGCATGTCTGTTAAATCAGCTGCAGGTGCTCCCTTAATCAGAGCATTTACTTACAGTGATAATTAGGTGAAAGATAGGAATAGAAGGGTGAAATAGCAGCCCTTAAAGGACAAGTAACTCCACAAAAATAAATTTGCTGTTTGGATTTTCATTGCAGAAATTCATATTCAGTGCTGCTTAACTTTGAAGTTACATTTCTGATTTTTATAGGATTGTGTTGTATCTGTTAGTTACAGCCAAATTGGGCTTTCTGGGGCATTTCATAAACATGTGTTATCTAAACTTCCATAGGAAACAACAGAACTGGGCATGGTTTACTTACCAGATAAAAGATGGCTGCAAACACCAATAAAAAACAGACTCTATCAATACAAATCAGTATTCAACTTCAAGATCACATTTTACCAGTAGTACTATGCAGGAATAACTCAATTTTTTTTTCTTTTACTGGTGTTACTGGTTGTTTCAATCTCTTCTGTAGACAAGCCAGTACAGTCTTGGCCAAAAGTTTAGAGAATGACACAAATGTTAATTTTTACAGAGTCTACTGCTTCAGTTTTTATAATGGCAATTTGCATATACTCCAGAATGTTATAAAGAGTGATCAGCTTAACAGCAATTAATTGCAAAGTCAATATTTGAGTAGAAAATGAACTTCATCCCCCAAAACACATTTCAACATCATTGCAGCCCCACCTTAAAAGGACCAGCTAACATTGTTTCAGTGATTGCTCCATTAACACAGGTGTGTTAAAAAGAGGCTGGTGCTTGGCATCATTGTTTCTCTTCTGTTAACCATGGTTATCTC